>CAUYQV010023474.1:0-29526 GCA_963574575.1 Galagoides demidoff | reverse complement strand
CTGCCTGTACAGTCCATGTTTACACAAACACATTTGTAAGTATTTCTGCACATAACACCTGTATCTCTATTAAGCTAAGCATGAGTTTAGACTGATTTTCCAACTCTAATCTGTTACCATATAGATCATTCTAGCCTCCTTCCCTTCCTAAGCTGCAAAGTCCCATCTCAACCATGAGAAAGCTGGCTCCCACAACCCCCCATCCATGACCCTGGTTGTTCAGTCCCAGTGTACATGTACAGCAGTATCAGAATTGTAACCCATGCCCCCATGGAAAACAACCTTACCAACTACATGCAGTACAATGCTTATGTGACCTCCTTTGCCTACGGTCTAACTGTAGACCACACTCATTTCCAAGTTATTTATGATAGCACCTTCCCCCCACCCCACTCAATTACCTTCCTTCATACATTCTTAATACAGTTAGGATGTTTGGTCACATTCCTGTTCTATTCTGTGATCTCCCAACCTTCTTTTCCTTCTTTTTTTTTTTTTTTGAGACAGAGTCTCACTCTATTGCCCTGGGTAGAGTGCAGTGGCCTCAGCCTAGCTCACAGCAAACCCAGTCTCCTGGGTTCCTCAGCCTCCAGAGTAGCTGGGACTTCAGGTGCCCACCATGACACCCAGCTAGTTTTTTTTCTACTTTTAGAAAAGACGGGGCTCACTGTTGCTCAGACTGGTCTTGAACTCCTGAGCTCAAGCAATCCACCCACCTCGGCCTCCCAGCATGCTGGGATTACAGGCATGAGCCACCGCAACTAGCCCCCACCCCCACCAACCGTCTTAACAATTTTTTTAATTGCATACAATAAAGTTCTCTCTTTGTGCTGTTAAAATTCTATGGTTTTTGACAAGTGTCTGGTATATATCATTACAGAATCAAACAGATAGTTCTACTGTCCTAGAAGAAAAAAGTCCCTGTGATCCTCCCATTCAACTCCTTCCCTCCAGAATCTCTGGTAACCTCTGATGTTTTGATGCTTATAATTTTTGGCTTTTCCAGACTATCACAGAAATAAGTAGAAATACACACTGCATACTTTTATAGACTAGCTCCTTTCACTTAGCAATAGGCATGTGAGATCCATCCACGCTTTTGTGTGGCTGGATAATTCATCCCTTTATGCTGCAAAATGGCGTTCCATTATATGTATGTATCGGAGTTTCTCGAGCCATTTATCCATTGAAAGACATAATGTTGCTTCCAGTTTGGGGTAATTAGGAATAAGGCTGCCGTAAACATGTATATGCAGAGGTTTTTTGTGGGCTAAAGTGTTCGCATCAGTGAGGTAAATACCCAGGGCCATGATTGCCGGGCTGCCCAGCAAGGCTATGATTAGTTCTGTAAGACTGTTTGTTCTTAGCGGTGCCCAGCACAGAGACATCTGTAGGAAAACATTCAACAGAAAGATTTTGATTTATTAAGGACCCGATAGTCAATTGCTTTTCAGCTCAGTCCTGCTAAGAGTAGCCTTTAAATCTCACTTCACTGCCGAAAAGAGCAGTCAGATTGCCCCAGCATTGAAACTCTGGGCCACATGCACGCCACCTTCTGCACCTAAACATCTTTTGACTCGGCCATGCCTTGTGGTTTCTGAGAACCGATATATTAGAGGAACGATAATAATTCCTACCAGTCATTAAAACAAACTTAAAGTTGAATGTGTGCCTGCCAGGGCCCAGGAATGGCCAGGTCTTGGGCCCGGCTTAACTAGGTTCTGGGCACGGATCACTAAGCTACCTTGCTCAGGAACAATTTCTCTTAGGTGCCTGAGGGTTTTACTTTAGCTGACGGGGGAGAGAGAGAGTCTTAGAGAGAGTAAAGCAGTCTTAGAATAGATAGATCTCAGTCTTTAGTAGAGCTTGGTAATCTTCAGCAGAGAGACACGGTGCTGGCATTCTGCAGGCAGGAGAGGAGACAATCAGAGTAAGCGGATCCGTGATAGAAGGCGCATGCTCCCGACTGCCTTCTCCTGCAGCCTAATATAAGGCTGATCTTGTGCCTCTCAACACCACAGGTGTAGAGCCTGCCAATTCACCAATGCTCTCATCTCGCGAGCTCTCATGCTTATTAGGAGAGCTAAATCCCTCTCCGTGCCCTTTTCACCAAGGTGTTCCATTATTGAGCTATACAGGTATTTCTTATAACTCTCACTCCTCCTAGCCATAGGCTATCTGGGCTGCTACAGTGGCCCAACTGAAAGCCGCATTTTCTCCATTTGATCGATTTTCGTGCATTTCAACTCTTAGGCAGCCAAGCAACCTGGCTGTCACACTTAGAGAGGAGAAAAGCCCACTTTTCTAGGGAAAACTGTTAATGAGTCTTAGCAAATGTAGAGGGTATTACTCTTCTTCAGGGGGATCAGGCTCTACTCCCTCCACGGGAGAACACAAGATTCTATCTCTCTTCTTGTCTAGTATGTGATGGACCAAAGGGGAACTTGGGTTGTGTCTGTATTCTCCTGCCAACCTCTACAGGTTTAATCCAGAGCAGTGGGCTTGAGACTCGAGCACCTACAGGGCTTGTTAAAACCCTGACTCCTAGAACCCACCCTCAGAGGTCTATGGTGGCCCTTGAGAGTTTGCATTTCCAACAAGCTCCCCAGAGACCCAGACACTGCTGGTCCAGGCACACGCTTGGAGACCCACCAACGCAGAGAATTGCCCTTCATGCGACCAAACCCGCTGGCATCTCTAGGTCTTGCATTTACCCCTCATTTGGGAGACATGTCTTTATGGAAGAGCTTGAGCAAGTTACACTGAAGGTTGGAGAAGCAGGCCTAGGAGTCTAGACACTGAGCTGGGCATGCAAGTTGTCCACCACCCCGGAAGTGGCTCACCAGTGTGGAAACACAGAATTCTTGGAGATAAAGTGAACTACAGTGGCCAACCCTTTTATAAAAGGAGAGGACGTGAGGCCAGAAGGGAGAAGCAACTCTCCCCAGTGCACACAGCGAGCCAAGGCAGGTCCATGGTGATCCGAACCTTGTGATCTCCCCACAATAGCAGGACTACCCTTCTTTGTTCAAGGCACACAAGTACCTCTAGGCCCAGAATCGAGGAGGACAGAATCAAACCATTGACATGTCACTGGAATGACATTTGAATTGTCATCTCACAGAGAAAGGAAAAAGAACAACTGCTCCCTCCACTCCTCTCTCTCCCTCTCTCTCACATACACACACACATGTCTCTCACACACACACACATGCATGCACATGTACACACACACATGTCCAAGGGTCACAGCGACCAGCACTCCAGAAACAGGGAGTAGGAAATGGGTAATTGGGGAGGACGAAAGCCCACTGTTTTTGCAGCAACCCTAGTCAGGGCAATAATTCACTTTTGACCACACAAAATAAACAACTTCAAGCATCTAAAAGATGAGACTGCAGAAATTCTCAGCTGAAAATCCCAGAGGCCAGGAAAGCCTAAGTTAAAACCCTCAGGTCCTCCCCTAACATCGGAGAACTCCAGCCAGCCCCATCTGGCCCTTATAACCCTAGAAACAGGTGAGCGATTCATCACTTTGTTTAAGATGAATGAATTCCCAATACCATGTAGAGAATCCAGGTCTCAGCACCATCCCAAATCAAAGGTGTGAGTCCAGCAAAGGAAGGGCTATAGGAAGGGAAAGGCTTGGCTTGCTCTTCCTGAGGTTTTTAAATATTATTAGATTTTTTTTTTAATTTCTAATAAGCGGGTTGAAGTTTAAATTACAAGATCTCTAACAGAGTCAGAACCCAAATGGCGCAGGAGCCGGCAGACAACAATTGCCGGGGCCGGATGGGTTTCAGGTTTGTTCTTTGCACAGACAAAGCTCCTATTGAGCGGTGGAGAGGAGAGCTGGGGGGAAGAGGGAGAGCTGTGGAGGGTTTTCATTACCTCGATCATCACCCCCACAGGGAGAGGACGATGGAGGAGGAAGAAAGAAAAGCCCGACCTGGCCGTGCGCTACCGAGGGTGACAGCCTGGAATGAGGCACACACCTGATACCTGCGGCTCCTCCAGACCAGGATGCGGACATGAGACAAAGATGAGAAAAGACGGAAGTAAGCCTGGGGCCGTAATCCTGCACACGCGTGTGACCTGCAGAGAGAAAACAGAAAGAGCCCCAGAGCAGAGCCTGGGTTCTCGGCAGGTGGTCCAGGGCCAGAAAGGCGATCTAATAATTTTCGGGGGGGGGGGTTTACTTCAAACACCTTATAAACATAAGCTCAGGGAGTTCAACAGTCAAGAGAACCAATAACACCTCCCAGAAGGAGGTGAAGCAGAGAAGACAGACATCAAAAGAGGCAGGCCTGTCTGCAGGCCCACGGTGCAGAACACGGGGCTCTGGGCATTGCTGCAAACTTGATCTTGTTCTTTCCTCTCCCTGTATCGTCACTTCTTTCCTCCTTGTCATTATTATCATCATGGTCAAGTGCCCTCTTTGAAGCAAGCAAGGCTCCATCTGGACAGAGGCAGGCTGGGCTCATAGGAGAACCTTCCTGGTCCATGCCTCCTGCCCACTAACCCCTGTACCTTTCCTCCTACTGTGCTGGCATCAGGGAGAGGCCTTCCATCCAGGGACGTCCAAATAGTACCTGAGAAGGGAAGGCAACAGCTCTCAGACGGGGCTGCCAAAAGAGCTTTGGTTTTCACCTGCATGACCAGCCTCCACCAGAGATTCTGATATCACTGCTCTGTATTTTTAAGGTTCACCCTAGGGGACCCTTACATGCCACCAGAATTGAGACCTGTTATGTTAAATAATTACCCAAGGAGTGGTTCTTAAACACCTGGAACGTTCCTTAAACACAAACCCCTGGGCCTATGTGCAGAGGGTCTGATTCTGTGGGCTGAAAATAGGAAAACTAGCCTGGCATCCCGGTGGACACCTGTAGTCTCAGCTATTAAGTGGGCTGAGGCAAGAGGATCGCTTGAACCCAAGAGACTGAGGTTGCTGTGAGCTATGATGCCACAACACTCTACCCAGGGCAACAGAGTTAGACTCTGTCTCAAAAATAAATAAGTAAATAAATAAATACACAAGCACACACAGGGTGGACATAAAGTTTGTGTGCAATTTAAAATAGTTTAACACAGTAAATTACACACAAACTTTATGAACACCTGTGTGTGTGTGTGTGTGTGTATACATATCTGTACATCTATGTGTAAAGACGAGAAAATTGGGGCACTCAATAGGGTCCCACAGTGAAATGTGACAGATAGGTTCATAGAACATCATTATGAGGGTACCCAAATTTGCGAGTTTCAGAGGATCCCCAAATTCTGGCCTGCCCTTTGCTCAACAGAGGGACCAAGCCACTCTGAACAGATGTGGGAGACAGAGCTTCAAGGTTTCAAAGAAGGGCTCCAGTTGCCTACATTTAAACCCAGGCTCATCAATTTGCTAGCTTTCAAATCCTTTTTATAAATTCTCTGAGCCTCCATTTCCTTGACTAAAAAAGACAGAGACGATGCTGATACCTACCTCACAGAAATGTTGCAAGGATTAAATGAGATCGAGCACTCTAAGTACAGCTCCTGGTATGTGACAAATACTCAGTGAACTCAGGAGAGGCATTATCCCCTCAGCGTGGTCCAGTGAGACCATCTCTGTAATTGATGCTCTGGAAAGGAGCATCCTATAATTCCACAGCGGGACATTGTGGAGAAATGGAATGCTGTGGGAAATACAGACACGAAGTGGGAAGGTGAAGGGTGGGTGAAGCCCAGTTATTTGTGAGATTGCAGGAAGACACTCGAAATGCACACAAATGGCACTTCCCCACAGCTGGTGGCGGTGAGCCTGGGAATGCCAAAGA
The DNA here is from genome assembly GCA_963574575.1 of Galagoides demidoff. NCBI lineage: Eukaryota > Metazoa > Chordata > Mammalia > Primates > Galagidae > Galagoides > Galagoides demidoff. Next base: position 23,707 of record CAUYQV010023474.1, on the reverse strand, counting down.
CACTGAGCCTTCTGGCTGGGCCTGCAAAGTCAGAAGCTAAGTCACCATTCCTACCCTCTGAACTCCCCCCAACCCACCCACACGCCTACATTTTATACCAGAGACCCAGAGCCCTCGGGACAGGAAATAGTTGTGATCCCATCGCCTGCCCATAAATAATAGCCTGCAAAGAGCTCAGTTGAGTCCCATGATCTTGATTTGCAGTTACCTTAAGTGCAAAAGAGAGGCTTGGAGAAGAGCTGCAAGGGCCGCAAACTTGTGCGCTTGCCTGGGCTCCCAGGTTTACAAGAGGAAGATCTGTTTTTAAAATACTTCCCCATTCAAGGAGAGGCCAGTGGGGATAATCAGAGGTGCCCTGGCGTGTCCTCCGTCTTCATTCCTGGAGTTCCGAAGAGTCCACAGTAGAGCTTGCCTCCTTGCTGGGCGCTGCCCTCAGGAGCCAGCAGCTCTCCCGGCTGCTCCTTCATACTCCGTTTCAGGCGCTCAGGCATTCGCAATTAATGGTCCTGCCCTTTTGGTCACAAAACCTGATGAAGTAGGTGCCACTATTATGCCCATTTGCAGGTGAGGCAACTGAGTCTTAGAGAGTTTAACCTGCTGCTCAAGATAATACCAGTAGTGAGCTATAAAGAACCATGGGGGGTGCATGGGGCCCCAAAGCCTGGGTTTTACCCGCCAGGTCAGCCTCCGCCATGGCAGCTCAAGGGATCCCCACTGAGGGAGGGACTAAGCAGACCTGCAAGGGGCATCTTGGTTGCCTTGCTCACTTTTTCTGACACCAGCACCCCATTGTGCTCTGGAGGCCTCCAACATGTCAGTCTTACAACAGAAGACACATGACCTGTGTCTGGCCAGTCACATGTCCCAGGCTGCAGGGACGGGCACTGGACTGGAGCAGTGACTCGGTCTGCTGGACTTGGGGCTGTGAACCTGGGAGCCTGGAGGGAGAACCTGCCTGAGAATTAAACAGTGCCAAGAAGAGCAAAACCCAGAGATGGTGCATTAGGCAGGCAGGGGCACGCTAAGTTAGGGGAACAAATAAACACGGAGTCCCAGGAGCTTAATGTAATACAGACTTATTTCTCCCTCATGTAAAGTCCAGCATGAGTCAGATGATTCTCCAGGGCAGCCGTCCTCAATCCCATAACTCGGAGGTTACAGTGTTTCCACCCTGTCATGGAGCTCTCTCCACTCATGGCTGCCAGAGTCCCTGAGATAGGGAGAGAAATACCGGTAACTTCCTCTCTCGTTCTATTGGACACAAGTTGTCCCATGACTCACCAGAACCCAGTGGAGCTGGGCTGAATTCTCAGGCAGGTTCTCCCTCCAACCATTAACTTTACTGAGAGCTTCTCCACAACACCCCAAGTTCGGTCCATTATCAGCTCCATTTTATAATTGTTACAATTGTCCTTTAACCTATCCAAGCTGCAGGGTCACAGAGCAAGCGGCAGACCCGGATCTACCCCAGTCTCTGCTTCAAACCACTGTCCAGTGTGGCCTCCCTGCATGGAGAGTGAGTGAGGATGGGTACCAATGAGTTTTATATCATGCTTCATCCCAAAAAAGCTGACTGAAAGGTAGCCTGGTCTCAGAACTCTTGTGTTGAGTGAGTAGATGGATTAGTGGATATCTAAATGGATGACAAAATAGATAAATAGTAATATATATATATATATATATATATCTACGGGTGACCAAATGTCTTATGTGTTGACTAAGGCATCCATGGGAGTAAGGATGCCATGATCAGATGTCCTGGGGTTTGGGACAAGGAGGTGGCTGTGTAGAAGCCCAGACCACATCAGAAAGCTTGGACTCCTTCCTCCTTTCTTGCACCAGCGGCCCAGAGGGCCCAGACATGTGCCCATGGCAGAAAAGTCACCTAATTGGAGGCCTCGTGCTAATAGCACAAAGCCCTTCCTGAGGCTCAGGATGGAAGGCTCAGGGATGAAGCTCACAGCTCTGCAGAAAAAAGGCTGGTCTTCCCATCACTCTGTCCTCCAGGCCCCAGCCAGAAGCAAGGGGGACTCTTCCTCTCTTCCAAAAAGTGCCAGCAGTCAAAACAATGTCTTTCTTCTTGTTTCGTAGCTTTTATAAGCTCCAATGACCCTGGAATATTTAGTCATCTATCCAGTTTTGAACCCACCAAGAGCCAGACATGGCTCAAAGAGCTTGGGATATCATTGAACACAAATGACCAAAAAGGTCTGCCCAGGTTCAGTTTGTGTCTGATCACAGAGAAAAGCCTGCCCAACCACCGCCAGCATTATACACGGGGCATCCCCTGCATTGGCCATCCGCTAGTCTTGCCCTAAGCGTAGGGTACAGAGCCATATTTCAATGCTAGAAGGGCTGGAACGCATCTGTGGAGAAGACCTTCAACATTGAAGAATCAGCAGGTGTGGTGCCTCCCTCTGAAACAATGGTTCTCAACCTTCCTAATGCCGTGGCCCTTTAATATGGTTCTTATTAGTCACAACCCACAAGTTGAGAACCGCCACTCTAAAAGAGCCAAGGTCTTGGACTCAGAGGTCCCTTGAAAATTCCAGCAAAGCTGGTCAGCAGCAACATAAAAATAGGTAGGGAGGTCGGGGCCTGCCAGTGGTTTAAATGAATTCATTCAGCCATAGTGCTGGACGCTGGTTAGGCCCATGGCCTCCTTCTAGGTACGGAGAAAGCTACAGAAGAAATGAGAAGCAGGTCCCACCCTCCAAAGACTTGCAAATAAGCTGAAATTCAGGAGGTCACAAAGCTGTTTGGGGGAACAGAGGGAGAGGATATGCAGACGGGAAACCAGGGCAGGGCTGCAGACAATGCTGACAGCATGCACAGCCCACGCACAGCTGCAGGGAGCTTCTATTCATTCATTCACTCATTCATTCATTCAGTTGGTCAGTCAGTCAGTCGGCAAACATTTCTTCTATCCCATTCTGCTAAGGTCTATGGGTAACGTGGTGAGCACATCCACATAACTTCTTTTACTATTCGCTGATAGTTCCCATGGGAGAGTCAGGCATTCATTAAATAGTCATGCTATTTCAAAATATGGGATCTATCACGAGAAGCACGTATGTCTGTGCACATGTGTGGATGTGTGTGTGGACACGTATGTGTGCAGGCATGCACACACACACTCTGCAGTGGTTAGAGGCTGGCAATAGAGGGATAACTCCCACAAACCTGGGCAAAATTTCCTGCAACAGACAGGTATCTGGAACTGGAAGCAAATGGGCTGGTGAGAAGTAGCTGGAGGTGAGGACGGGCATGAGCAAAGCCCAGGCAGATGGGCACAGGTCAAGTTGAAGGTTTCACTCTTATCCTTAGGGAGGAGCAGCACTGGAAGGTTTAGGCAGCAGACCACGGTGCTCTGATCTGCTCCAGAGAGGAGACACCATGTTGCAGGGGGGTCACAGGAGATGAGTTCACACTTCCTTTGTTCTATTTATGAAAAACTGGTAAAACCTTTAAGCCAGAAAAGTTCATTTGATCCATTCTTTTTTTTTTTTTTTATTAATTGATAGCTGTATACATTAATGCAAACATGGGGTACAGAGGCAAAGATAGCAGCAGGACAGTTCTGAAACCAGGATTTTAGAATGAGGATTTTAATCCTAGTTGGGATGATTAATAATTAATTATGCCTAAACTCCAAATTTCTCCTAGGGCTTTTGTGAGCATTTAAATGCAAATGTATGTAAACTTGAGCAGATTCTAGTGCTTACAAGCTCTTGACAATTTGCTGCGATTTCTCATGGGTCTCCTTGCACTGTGAGTAAGGATGTCTGAGAGCCACCACCTCCATCAGAGTTGGACCACTCATCGGATCATCCTTCCATGGAGGACCTTCAGCCCATTGCTCTTCTTGCTGAAGTTTAAACGTTTCCAGTTTCTTTTGGAGAACAGCTGGTCCTAATCTACTAAATAACCCCTTTGCACACTTGAAGACCATTATTAAGATTCCCTTTGGCCATAAACATATAAAGAAGTGTTTAACATATGAAAAAAAAATGTTTAACCTCACCAGTAATCAAAGAAATTCAAATCAAAACAACAAAATGTGATTTTTGCCTATCAATTTGGTAACTTTTTTTTTTTTAAATGATAGTGCTCACTGCTGGTGAGAAGAGGGTAAGGTGGCAATTTTGTACATTGCTGGTGGGAACATAAATTGGTACAATCTTTCTGGAAAGCAATTTGGCAATATGTTATCAAGACCCTGAAAATTGTCCTTAGCCTTTAACCCAGTAATTCCACTTCTGGGAATCTATCTCAAGGAAATAATCAAAGAACCAGACGGAGATTTCTGTCCCATGGCATTTTGTAGAGCCAACAGTATTTTCAATGGTCAGGAATAACTAAAAACTCCATAGACATTGAGTGATATCATGACATCTGCTAAAAAGTCTTGTTAACAAAGAATATTCAAGGACGTTCAAAATGGTCCCCGTAAAAGGTAACACACTCAAGACACGAAGCTAAACACGGCGGGATTTTAGTTACAGAATTATATATTTTTTTGTACATGCATCCAAGAGGCTAAATACAAACACAACAAAATATTAATAGTGCTGATCTTGATAATTTAATAATCAAAACAATTGTTGAACAGCTCACATGGCCTTACATATTTTTCTGAGTAGTTCGGCATGATTGCCAGCCTCCTGCAGCACGTTGCCCAGAATCTAAATGGTGGACTTGCAGTGGTTACAGAGTTTTCTGGAAAGACCCAGCTGGTAAGTATTTTAGGTTTTGCAGACCACACTGTCTTTGTCGCAACCATTTGACTCTGTTCTGGTATGGCACCAACAGCCATGGATAATGTCAGCAAATGGGCACGACGCTCTTCTAATAATTTTTTTTTCTTTTTGTAGAAATAGGCAGCAAGTCAGTTTTAGCCATTGGCCTTAGTTTGCTGACATCTGGCCTTAATGATTTAAGTCTCTCCCGGCCCCCCAAAATCTATAGTTTCAAACAAATGTGATTGGGTAGGCTTCCAGAAGGGCGGGGTGAAGTAAGCTCCATCTTCCTAGTGAGTCCATCAGTCTGAAGCAGGCAGCCAGGGGCAGGCAGCGAGGGGCCTTGTTTATTTACCTCTATGCACAGACCTTCCCCTTTAGAGACTCCACCATCCCCGTCATTGGTGCCTCTTCTAAGTAGCTTGTCCTGCCACCACCCACTTCAGCTCCTGATGAAGATGGTGGGGTGAAAGGACCAGGTGATAAAAAGCCAGGTGCATCTCAGCAATAACAGAGAGGGGCTGCAGAGACTTGGCACAGCTGGTGGCCAGTTTGAGCTCTCCCCACTGTAGCAGCCACATGCTATAGGGGCTCCCAGATTCAGGGGCTCTGTCTTCCTTCAGCTCACTGTGCTCCAGAAGAAGGGAAGGACAGAGGTGACCTGCAGATGTGCTGCACCCAGGCCACGTTCAGAGGGTCCGCAGGATGTTTGTTGGTGATCTGAGTTTGAGAGAGATAATTAGAATCCTCAGCAAAGGCACATCACCTATTTAGGAAAACACATAACACATACTACACTTCTGTGGGATCCAACATAGAGCTTCGAAATTTCCCTTCTTGGACCAGAGCCCTACACCACTCCCTTAGGTCATCACCATCAGGGGGAGGTTGCCTTTCTACCCACTCCCACCTCTTTTGTGCATTTCCAATGGAGACCCCTGTCTAAACCATTTTAACATTTGGCACTTGTCTAGGAGGCAGAGATGACATCTCAGAGCAGCCCGTCTATCCGGTAGTGAGTAGAGAATGTTGCAGGATGACAGTGCCTTTCCCAGAGCCTCTCCAGTCCTGTCCTGTTTCCCTATAACCAAATCAAATGAAAAGTTGAGAACCACCAAGTAAAAATGGCCCATGCGGCAAGAAAATCCAGTAGCAGCCCAGGCATCCTCTCAACATCCTCTTCTGGCTCCTGGTTTGACTCCTCTGATGTGGTTTGATCTCACTATGGTATTTTCTATTGCACCTGCGACGTAGACGCTGGGGTGGGCCAACGTCCTTTAGAGACTCCATTATCCTGGTCGTTAAATAATGATGAAGAAAGAGGAGAGAACAAGAATATTTTATGTTTTAAAAATTAAGGGCTGAGTTACTTTGCTGACAAAATCTCCCTTGCCCCATAACCAAAGCAGAAAACATGTACCGCCAACTCTCCCCTCCACTGACCATCTTTTGGAGACTGCCAGTCCGTGACCTGATTTTCCATTCAAGGCTAACCTTAATGCATATCTAACTCTGCTTTCCTCTGCATAGAAATGTGCAGGTTATTGTTTTGCTGGAGGAAGGGTATATTGAAGGCTCATTGCAAATTGCACTGTCCCCTATCCTCTTTTTATTAGATGTTATTTGGCAAATATTGGGAGGAAATGGAGGGTGAGGCACTGGGATTAGAAGTCATTCATGCCCCCACATCTTTGGCATTTTCCCTGCATGAGACAGGCTTCCATTTGAAGTGCAGTTCTGGCACTTCCCAGCTGTGTCAATGACATCATCTCTCTGGGCTTATCTTCCTTCTGCTCAAGGGAAGACAGGAACAGAGCGAGAGAGGGAGGGTAACGATGTCCCTCACCCCAAGCTGGGAAGGTGAGACAGGAGGCCATCTGTGACCACCTGGCACAGTGTAGGTGCTCAGGACATTTCATTCCTACTTTGCTTCTTTTTTTTCTTTTAATTTCAGATCAATATGAGGGTACGAGTAGGTTACACTGTTTGTGTTTGTTAGGTAAAGTCCAAGTTCCGGTTGAGCCCTTCACCCAGGGGATGTGCTGCATGACCTTACATTGTACCCGTTAGGTGACAGTTTACTCATCCCCCCCTCCCCTTTTTCCCCTTTGAGGGAGCTCACACTTGAAATTAGTTGTGTTTTTCTCCTGTGTGGGCATGTAGTTGTTCATCTACTGGTTTCATATTAGCACTGAGTATCCCGAATACTTGCTTTTCCATCCTTGTGGTGCTTCAGTAAGAAGAATGTTCTTCAACTCCACCCAGGTTAATACAAAAGATGTAAAGTCTCCATTTTTATGGCTGAATAGTATTCCACGGATGCATATAACCGCAGTTTATTAATCCATTCATGAGTTGATGGGCACTTGGGTTGATTCTACATCTTGGTGATTGCAGATTGAGCTGTGATGAATATTCTCACGCCAATGTCCTTATTATAAAATGAATATTTTTTACTTCTGGGTGGATACCCACTTCACTTCTTTAAGCAAGAAACAATGGTAATATCTCTGAGAGATTCAGGCAAGGCAGTTTTAGCTAGCCCAGCCTGGGAATAACATTTGTGTACACAGATACCTGGAACTGCTGGACACATGGTGAAACATGGTGTGTTGGAATGGAGAAGAGGGAGAAGTTCTGGTGCTGGCAAAGGCTATAGAGAGGGCACGGCAATTCAGCTAAGCCTTGAAGGTCAAGGACAGGGAGGCAGAGGGGCTTCTGGCAGGAGACTACGGGAGCATAGGCTGGAGACAGGAGGGACAAAGTGTTTCAGGAAATTATGACTCTATAGGGTAGCTGGACAGTCAGGTACAGTGTCCAGAGTGAAGGTGAGACTTTAAAAAACTAAAGGTCAGATCATGAGGGAGGCATGGACACTGTGTTAAGATTACGTGTTATTATGTGGGCCATGAGATTCTCAGACCAGGACGTGACATCATCAGAACGTCATTTCAACAGCATGAACACACATCTCTGTCTGTTCAAGACAGTGTCCCCCTCACTCATCAAAGCATTTCCACTTAGATGATAGATTATGTGATCTCCCAACCTTGAGATCAGCCTGCTATCCAGTGGGAAATAGAAACTGGGACAAAAAAGGCTGGACTCAGAGAGACCCATTCAAAGGCCACGTCAACCATCCCAGTAGGAAGTAAGGCTCTCCAAAGGCAAAGAGCTAAGGGAAATGGAAAGAACCACCTTGGAGGTAGATTCAGTGAGACTTACTGATTAATGGATGAGAAAAAGAGAAAAAAGTAAGTCCACGAGATCACTGACTGTTCAGTATCAGATATGATGACTGGATGGGCTGAGCAGGACAGTCTTATGTGGAAGAACAAGAAACAACCAGAATCTTCAGCATGGTGGGCTCCAGAGCTGGAGCTGTGGATGGGGCAGAGTCCCAGAGAAGAGCCTGTCAGGAGAAGGAGGCTGTGAGGCCACCCAGGGAGAAGGTAGACAGAGGCCATTGGGCACAAGGACAGGTGCCATTGGGCACAAGGACAGGTGACATTGGGTTCCATGCAAATTAAAAGAAGAACCAGGGACAGCTGTTGAAAAGAAGGTTGGGGGAAGACTGGGGGTTCAATAGGGCCAGACTGAGTGGGATAAAGAGGGCAATTAGAACGACCTTTGAAAGTCCCACTTCTCCACACCAGGGGGGCAGAGGAGAATTGCAGTGGGTTGGGGAGTGAGTAGGAGGTAAGGAAGTGGTGTCCACAAACGCAGATGACTCTTTGAATGAATCTGTTGTGGTCGAGGGAAAATCAAGAAAGAGAAGCACTTGGGAAGTTTAAGTGGGACCTGAACACCAAGAAGAAGATGCTGGGGAAGGAGTGAGCGGAAGATGCCAGAGATGATCATTTGGAACGGGGTAGGGGGGGAGCAGGTAGTTTCTGCTTCAGGGGGAGGGGGGACTCCAGGAGGAAAACAAGCTGTATCCCAGTAAAATCTCAGAGGGAACAGGTGGGGTGGTGGTGGTGGTGGTAGTAATATTGACGTTACTGGAGACAATCAGGGGTTATTCTTACTTTTGGTTTATATACAAGTCCTCTGCATCAAGTTCATTCTCACAACAACCTTGTTTTACATGGGCGCAAACTATAAATTGTTTACAAGTGGCAATAAAAATGGCAGGGCACAGATTTAAACCCAGGTCTTTCCAATGGCACAGCCAAACTTGGAGGCCACTTGCAGTGGGTCTAGACCAGAGGCTTGGGCCTCCCGGTAAAGCCGCAGGTGATGTCATCTTCCGTGAGTGATGAGAGTGGAGGTGGAGGCCCGTGGAGGAAGGAAGGGCTGTGACCCCTGCTGTGTGAAGCACGCTGGGATGGGCTAAGGAAGCCAGAGGGTCCAGACAGCCTTCCAGGGCTGCTGACAGCTTCCAGTAGAGTCCATCTTATCATTATCACCCCAACTCCCAGCCTCCTGTCCTGCCAAGAGCCTGCACCCCATACTCTTCTCACTTCTTTCTTTCTTTGTCCTCTCTCCTCTAATCCTTCCCTCAGGGAAACTGAGTCACATGGCCCAAGTGGAACAGGTCAAAGATTCTTCCCTCTGCTGGGCATATTGGTAATAACCAGGCAATGTTTCTGGGCAGGTCATCTTCAGATGCACTGTTCTGCCAGAGAGACTCTCAGCCTGGAAGGTTTAATCACGGTCCATCAATCAGGTGATAGTGATCTCGGATGGGATCCCTGGGAGCCATGAGCCCAGATTTGGAGGCTCAGCTTTGTTGTCTTTGATTCAGCCTTCCAGTTGCCTGGGCTGGTCAGTAGCAGAAAAGAGCTGGAATCAAAAAACTCCCAGATGAACTGGCCACCCCCTCCTCCCAGGCCACATGTCTGCTCCATGGACAAGCCCCTCCATGTCGTGTGACCTCTTTCTATTGAAGATCTACTAATTTTAGTTAAGAAGCAGTGAAGAGGGTGCATTTGTCTGAGGCCAGAGCTTACAGTCACACCTCCCACTCACTGGTTTGACTGTCTTTAAATTAAGAGGGCCCTTAACTAGGAGTCTTCCTCTTTGGAGACGGCTCCATCAAATTAGTAAATTGAAGGTGTTGACCTTGGGGACAAGGTTAAAGATCTCTGCCTGTTGGATGTGGACTGCCAGTTGACAGAGAACCAGTAAGCCACTGATTTGGTCCAAGTTAATGAAATCCATACAGGACCAAATCTAGAAGACACTAGGCTCAATCCCAAGTTTCCATAAAAGCAGCTAACGGGACCAGGGAATTGGCATCAAATTCTAGATACGTGCTGATTTTCTGCCTCCAAACATCATTATCAACAATGGGACTCAGGATAGAAATCTGTGGGCTGGTAGATTCCTGCAACTTTTATTAGAATCTTCTTAGAACTATCTTTTCCACGGCCTAGAAACTCACTGGTAAGAGAGTGGTCTTAGACCCTTAGTAACTTAGAAAAAGCACAGGGGCGCGTCTTCTGTTCAGGCTAAAATGGAATCCTTGGAAGAGATGCTCTGGTCTACACTGAAGTAAGATGGAGTGCAAGGAAGAGGAACAAGGAGCTCTTCAGAGAGTTCTGAACCTCTCTATTCAGAACCCAAGTGCAAATGTTTGAGGAGCAGGGACCCAGGCATGCACGCATGCTCAGACACTCCAAGTTTCTGAAGAGTTGTGAACTCAGTTCAATTCAAAATGAAACCCATGCTCCTCTATAACTCCTGGTTTAAATTGTTGTCTCCAACCGCAAGCAGGAGAATCTCCTGAGAGCCCTGGCCACGTCCTCCAACCCACTCTCCAGGAGATTACCATCTTTCCCTCAAGTCGCCCAAAAAAGCAACCCAGGGGCAATCAATCCCTCCCTCTCCCACTGGTTCCAACATTTCTCTAATTAATGCAGGAGAAAATTAATTACAGCGGGATTTTCAAGACCTCAGCATCTGATGACCGGCCCAGCTCCCCACTCCCTCCAGCTAATTGCGGTTCCCCATTGGCCCTGCCCAGCTCTGCCCCCACCTCCTGTCCCCTCCCCTCCCCCCTCCCCTCCCTTCCCAGAACCCTGGGAACAATACCACAGGCTAATTAGGCAGGGAAAGAGTTTCTTGGCAAAGGGGGCCCCAATGCTAGGTCAGTACCTTGAACAACCCAGAAGAAAAACAAAACAGCATTAAAAGAAAAAAAAAAGTATGTGTGTGTTGGGGGGAGGCGGGACCTGTTAATCCCAAGCGCATTTCCGCCAAATATTCTCCTTTTCAAGTGTTTTCTTCCTGGTAAACAAAGTTCTGTGGCTGGCTCTGGAGATTTTAGGACGCCGTTGCTTAGTAATAAAGGGGAAAACACCAAGTCCCCACCTCAAACTCGTTTTGTCCCCCCTCTCTCTTGCTCACTGCGCTAAGGGGTAATGACACATTCCCACATTCCCCAGGGACAGCCTGTTTGTAAAGAAGAGCTGAGCTTTCTTTTCTTTTCTTTTTTCTTTTCTTTTCCTTTTTTTTTTTTGCCCCCATGTCTAATAGCTTCCCAAAGCCAGGCGAAGAACAGAGAGAGATTGCTGCTCCCCAGTTTGGGGCCCCCTAGACCAGCACTGTCAGCTCTGGGAGAACCTCCTGTGTTGACCGGACCATACAGTTTATCAGGATGGCCGCCACGGGGCACCTGAAAGTGGTCTGTGCAACTGACCAACCGAATGCTAAATATTATTTAATTTTGATTAATCAACATTGAAACCGAGGGCCACCACTCCTGACAAAGCCCCTGGGGGGCTGAGAGCCACACAGAGCACAGCGGTAGGGTCTCAGTGGCTCTGGGATGATCGTGAGGGACAGAAGATGGGACCAGGTGAGGTGCTCACAGGCCTCAATTTAGATGCAGCCCCATCTTCCCTCTGCGTGGCCTCCGGCATCACCCCACTGGAGCCTCAGTTTCCTCTTGTGTAATGTTAGAGACAATCACAAGAGTACCCCTCAGAGGGGCTTGGGGGTGGAGGTGATGGAGGCTAACTAAGTCCCCCACGGTGACACGGCGCCTGCAATCCGTCCAGCTCTGCCGTCTCCCCTCCGGCCCTTCAGTGCCCTACAGGTGTTGCTGCCAGAATTCCATGCTGCTTTCCACGTGCATCCATACCTTTGCCGACCCCATGGCGTTCGTGGGGGGCGCCCGCCCTTCTGCATCAGCCTCAAAGCTAAAGAAGAGCTGAGCTTTCTTTTCTTTTCTTTCTTTCATGTCTAACAACTTCCCAAAGCCGGGCAAAGAACAGTTTGCTGCTCCCGAGGTTGGTGCCCACGGACCAGCGCTGCCCAGTAGAAGTAGGGTTTGCACGACTGAGCAAGAAGAATTAGGACTCCCAGGAGCCAGAAAGCCCATCTTCCCGCCCTTGTGTCACCCGTTCTCTCTTTTTTCCCCCTCTTTCTCTCAATTTTTCTCACCAGTGTGGTAGCCATTAGCTGCACCTAGCCACTGAGTGTTTGAAATGTATCTGGTACCACTGAGCAACTGAATTTTTAAGTTGCTTTAATTTTAATTAATTAAAATGGAAATGGCCACCTATAGTGAACACATGCTCACTGGTCCTCTCTCTCTCTCTCACACCCCACACGCTATAGCAGGCCTGGAAGCCCCTCTCCAGTTTCTACCCTATGTAGCCCCGCACTTACCTATGATCTTGCAATTTAGCAATCTTTTTATAAATCTATCCTCCATTAGAAAGTGAACTATTAGCAAAGACTCAGCCTGCGTTTGGCTGTCTTGTTTTGAGCTGCACCTGTGTCCCCAGCCCCCAGTACAACCCCAGCACTTAGCAGCTTCTCAGGGAAAGTTTCTCGCCCCTGAAACAGCAATTATGCCCTAGTCTTCAACCTGCATGGTGGCCAGCACACTACAGCCCACAGGCCCAAGCCAGACCACCCGCTGCTCAAACTAAGGTGTTTTTAAAAAATAATTTTTTTTATTTTAAAATGTTTAGATGAATCCCTCCATAATATCCTCAGCCTTGCCTCTTGGTTACAAAGCCTGACAGATTTCCTTTCTGGCCATTTAAAGGAAAAGTTTGCCAATCTCTATTCTAGACCCCAAGAATAGCTGCTAATGGAGCTTGATTGGTGTAGCCTGTGGTCAGAGAGCAGGACAGGGGTGTGCAGGGAGAGACCCAGCTTCCTCCCCACTAAGAGACACCCCTCAAAGCTGAGCCCATAGGCAGCTGGCTGGACCTGTAGGAGCAGGCCCCTAGGGACGCAGCCTTCAAGGGCAGCCCATACAGATGTGTCCTATGCTTCTCCCCCACACACCCACCTCCTTGCCCCACTGCAGACACCTCAGCAGTGGGGCTCAGGGGACACCTAACGTGACCTCCTGATAGAATTCTGCTGCACACACAGTCGAGCCACAGCAAACGGGACTATGGAGGGGCTTTTGATTCTCTGTTGTGGTTTGACTATGTTAAGTGGCAGTTTCTATTTAAAGCAAAGACCCCAAACATACTTTTTAACCACAATGAGAAAGGTCTTCCAAAGAGATGCTCACGTGTAGGGCTTGGAAGCAGTCTGGCAGGAGGAAGCTAGCTGTCCTTCCCTTTCCTGCTAAAACATGAGCTGAGGTTTCTAAGAACCAAAGCAAAGATTGCTCCCGGCCGTGATGACACCCCTTCAAGGTGAGCCAGGAGAGCCTGAAAAGTCTGCCTCCACCTCTGTCCCCCACCCCTTCATCCCTTCCATCCCCTCCCCTCCCAGCCTCTCCTCACATCGTCCTCATCTCCAGCCTACAAACAAATTGTCAAATGTCTCTCCCAGTGTCAGGAGCTTCTGGGAGCACCCGGAGGCCCACTCACTTCCCTGCTGGGTTCACTCTTCCAAACAGGGAGGGGCCGAGCACACCCAACCAACTTGCTAAATATTTCCCTGCTGGAGAATCTATTTCACTGCTGCGGCTGCCGCTTGGCAGCAAAGAGACAGGAAGCTATTTAGATATATTATCTTCCTTTTCAGGAAGTTTAGAGGAACTTTTCTATTGCAGTTCACACAAACATTCCATCTAATGGTCACTTAGTCATGCCGGCTCATTAGGTCAGCAGTGAAGAATGCTCAGGCTGATTAAACATCATTCCGGCTTCTGCACTTGCTGCCCCACATCCCAGGGAGAGAACACAGCTTCCCTGGCCCAGAGGTGCCCAAGCCCAGGAGCCCAGCCAAGGAGCTGCAGGAGTTCACTGCCCACCTCACAGCCCCTTCCCGGCTCCTACCTGGAGCGCTTCTTACTTCTAAGGGTTATTCATGGTTTTATAAAGTAACATACATGCCAGTGTGTAAGAAGGGGGGCTCCATGAATACTTTCTGGAAAAATAATGCTGTCCTTTAGGGGAGATGAAAGGCGATGGCTGGCAGAAGGTGCTGAGAACGCTATTACGAGAAAAGGCAATATAGATTTGTGATCGGGTCACAGACCCGAATTGATAGCTGGGACACAGGCCTGGGGCTGATGGTAACAGCTAACCATGATGGAACAGTGGTCATGTTCTGTTACCCACTATAACCGGTGATTTATGTGTGTCAACTCATTCAAAGCTCAGACAACTCATGAAGGTAGAGACGATGAGGAAATTGGTCCAGAAAGCCAAATGCGGTCTCTGCATGAAGTCACATAAACGGTGGCACAGCTGGGCTGTATGTGGTTCTAGCCTGCTGTCCATTCAGACTTTGTCCAGTGATGCACACGTCTCATATCTGTGCTTTCCAACCGGGGGTAGCCACTGGCCACAGGCAGCTGCCGAGCCTTTGACAAGTGGCTGGTATGACCGAAAAGCCGGATTTGTAACTTATTTAACAACAATGTATTTAAATTTACATGGATGCATGAGGCTAGTGGCTACCATATTGGACGCCCAGACCCAGGAAGTCTGGTTCCAGAATCCAAACCCCAAAACATTTGACCAACTTGCTTTTCAAATTGATTATAGAGAGTTTGAAGCTACTTATCAGGAGAATAATTCAACTCTCAAGGTAGAGTTTAATCAGTATCTTTACAGACAAGAACACATGAGAAATTAGAAAGAGAAAGAAAAGTTAAAGTCGACAGTAGGCATTCAGGTCAGGGGGGTGAGTGAACATTTAGGAAGAGAAGAGGGTGAGATACCAACATGGTTTGTCAAGAGAGGAAGTGGTTTCCTCTTGCTTAACCAGTAAGTTGTGTTGAGCTTCTACCCTAAGATCTGACTAAGGCCCCCCTCCAAGGTCATGGTTCTAGCGGGGCAGCCAAGTCTAATCCCCCAGACAATATGAGGCAGTGTGAGCCAGGGTGGGTGACAGTATTACAGTCTGTTTATCTTGTTGGACTTCAGGATAAATCAGTAAAGTCAGGAGTGACCAAGGAAGTCTTCATGGAGGAGAAGTCTGCTGAAATCTGAAGGATGTGGCTTGGATTAGGAAAGTAGGAAGGGAGAAAGGATGGATCTGGTGACACATTTGGAAAGGAAAATGAAACCTTCTTGATGACTCTCTTGGAGACTGACATACAGAGATTAATCACAAACAGCTCCAAATTTTCTAGCTTGAATAAAAATAGTGGTTCTGGGGGCAGACACAGGAACGTTAGGGGGTGGCAGGAGACGGTTTTGGAAAATTATGCCTTTGGTTTTGGGCATGTGGATTCTGAGGTGATGGCTTGTGGAAATTTGGATTGACATCCACTTTTCAGCTTAGAGGGGAGGAGGGTGGAGCAGAGCACTGCTCAAGATCACCTCCATTCCCCGTGCTCAGATGTTTGGTTTTCTCTCTAAAGCCCAGAAATTAGGCCACAGCAGAGCGAAGAGAAGCCGCAGGACTCGAGAGATGTTTACGGCACCGCCCCACTGGGGACAGACACATACCTTGTTTTCTCTGAGTTGACAGACATCCGGTTACTTCATCTTGGAAGTTACCATTCATCTGCCCTTTGGAACATCCTGCCCGATGACCGATTTTTTTTAATAGCTTTCTTCTTTCCTGATTATATTTGTAATACCTACTTACTGCAAAACACTTGAATTTCAAAAACAGAAATAAGGCAAGGCAATCACCCTCGGAGAGAGAGAGAGAAAGAGATGTATTTATGTCATATGTTTATGTCTGTACATATACGTATAGTTTTCATCCATTTCTACCTGGTATTTTATGATACATTTTTAGCTGACAAAAATCTGTTAGGATAAACAAGAAAATAACAACAGCCAGCTTTTCTGAAGCTATTGGTGTGTTCTGAACATAGGTGTGTTTGCCAATCTCTGTACATACACACATTTAGAACAATCCATTCCTAAAATGAGTCTGCAGACTCACCCGTAATTACCCAAGATTATTCATCACCTAGGCAAGTGCTGGGGCACCTTTAACCTCTCTTTCCATCTCGTCCTCATTTTCTTTTTAAGCAGAGAGATATAGATTCAGAATTACCTGTAACTGCCTCAGAGGCAGCTTGGAGAGGCCAAGAAGAGGCAGGGATTGGAGGTTTGGAAATGATACGTTAGGGACCCAGACAAGTACGATGTTCTGTCAATGTTCTAAGCCTCGTATCTCCAATTCCTGAATCTACAGAATTGCCCAGACAAAGAACGTTGAACAAACATCAAGGAATATAACAGGTAGACCTAGTAACAGCGCCTGGAGAGAGATGAAGTCCCTCTGGGGAGAGACAAAAGGGAGGAAGACGCAAGTGAGGCCAGGATGGGACCCAGGGGCACTGGGTATGCTGCTGTCTTTTTCCTGTCCTAGGGAAATCAGGATTGAAATATTCCCCCAGCAAATATGATCAGCATGTGCAGGTAATGGACAGATCCTGGAAACACACAGCAAACAACCTCAATGGGCTATCCTTGCCCCTTGCCTTGGTCTCCTGAGGACACAAAGGCATCCGTGGTGCCATGGTGCTCCATTCCCAGAGACAACCACAGTCTTTGTTTCTGGAGGTGGGTGAATCCTTATCTGGTTCTTTTTTTTGTTTTTAAGAAACTGCTTGTTCTCTGAGAAAAGCTTGGTGGGGGGGGGGGGTGTCTCAGTGGATCCACCTTGGGAGGGGGCCGGAGGGAGGATGGCCTTTCCTCCAGAGAAGATAACACAGCAGCCCCCACCTCCTGCAGGCCTCCCTCCAAAATCTTCCTAATGAGCTGTCTCTGGGAGGGGGTGGTCATTTCCAACAATATCTTGGCCACTGCTTGTTGTTTGAGAGGCTTCAGTTTTCCATGCCATAAACACCACTTGCCTTGACCTCTCCCTCACTCCCCTCTCTGACAGCTTCTCATGCGTGAAACATATTTTTGTTCATTATTTTGCTGTCCACAACCTTCCCTCCCAACCGTCCAGCCTGGGGTCTCCCCCCGCCCCAGCTCACTGCACCCTTCACCCCGACGTCACACATATAATGAATTACCATTCCTTCAGACAACGAGGTGGAAAACTTGTGGTCTCCAAGGCAACAGGGTATCCTGGGGTGGGGTGCTGGGGAGGGGGGCCTTGGCTGGCCAGGAAAGGGCTGGAAATAGGGGCAGTGGGGGGGGTGGGGGCAGAAGCAGAGATGATATCATTCCTGAAGCCTGAAGGCAGCCAATCCGAGCATGAGGATGTGATGTCACCTCCCCTGCCCCCACCCTGTCTTAGCCTAGGTAGCCTCCCTGAGAATTCTAGATGACTATTGAATGGCAGTTGTATTGCTGGGAGAGAAAGGGGGTGGGGGATGGCAATGGGGACAGAAAGAGATCTACGGACCCTCTGGATGGCCCGAGCAGAGACTACAGACTTCACCAGAGGCAGCCCCATAAAAATGTCAGCAGCTCGGGCTCTCCCTGCATTACAACACAATGATTTCTTTGGGGAGAAGAAGAAAAAAAAAAACACTAAGATTTATTTTGCAACCACACCCCCCCTCCTCTCTTGGAAGAGAAATACCAACCAACAACAAGTTGTGAATGAAGTGTCTGCAGGTCGGCCCCCTCACGGGCCTCCAAGAACTCTCCCCACGCAGGACCAGCTGAGCTCATTTTGTGCTGCTCTCAGCAGCCACGGGGATGAGAGAGATGCTGGATGGAGGTGACCCAGGGTGGGAGCCTGGATGGGGGCAAAGCTGCCCAACCCAGTGGTGTGGGCCACTTAAGGCTCTGGGGGGAGGGTACTCTGTCCCCAAGACAATGACAACATCTAGGGCTCCGTGCCAGGCTCCCGGGAGAAGCAAACAAGCCATGGCTGTGGGGAGGGTGCAGGCTCGTTAGCGAGCCCACTGAAGTGTCACCGCTGCACAGAGGGAGGAGGAGAGACTCACCACTCTCCTTTGCCAACTTTTTCTCTTCAGTCTGGGAAGCAGCACTGTTTGGAAAATAGCACACTCAAGCTATTTTTGAGGCTTTCCCCCCCAAATGCCAGCAACGTTCCCAGGAGTCTGGGCCGCAGAACAGCACGTCCAGTGGTTTGCACCAGGCCAGAACTCTTCCCTCCCTGCCCTTAAGCCAGGAATAAAGAGCAGGTTCCCTCACATGGTCTTTCTGGGTTGTCCCGCATGGACCCAAGTTTGTTGCCTTTGAGGAAAGAGAGAAGAAGGAAGATCCTCAGGTCCAATACCCATTTTGCAGATGTGGACATGGAGGCCCAGGAAAGGGAAGTAATCAGCCCAATAACCAACAAGGTCACCAGCACTTCTGGGGGTAGACCCAGGATGCTGTCTCCAGTTCATGGTTTATTTCCAAGGACAAGCCCAGGACCTAGAACCTGAGATGGAAGCCTTCCATCTCCACGTCACCTTCACCATTTTCTGCATAATCATGTGTTAGAATGAGTTCATGATGATCCCACACTATTTCTGTGATCTGTGATCAAGAGTCACTCTGCAGACATCTGCTGCTTACCCAGCCCATGTCCAGGCCTTCCCAGACCTGCAGCCCCAACACACACAGACCAGGAAGGCACAGTATCCCTCCCTAAGGACCCATAATCCAGCAAGGGAGAGAAAACCAGGATCATGGAAATACGTGTGAATTGTGTACACGTGCACAATGGCAGACGAGGGCTGGGGATACTCACAGGGAGGGCACTCCTTTATATTTTAAAAATCACGAGCTACTATGATACCAGGCAACAGAGCAAGACCTGGACTCCAAAAAAACTGAGGTGATACCTGAACAGGGCTTTGGAAGATGAATAAAAATTTGCCAGGTGGAAGGAAAGAGAACACCTTAGGCTGAGGAAGTGACATCTGTAAAGGCATGGCATATAAGGTTGGCTAAGATAATAAACAACCCCCAAATCCCCATGGCTTAAAATAGCAAGGGTTTATTTCTTGTTTTTGCTATATGTCCATGGCAAGTTGGCCAGGGCTCTGCTCCATGCTGTGGCCATCCTGACCAGGCCAATAGCATAGCCACCACTGGCAGATTTCTGGTCACTATGGAGGATGGAAAGGAGGGCCTCACCCTGAAGCAACACATCTTTCTGCTCATTGGCCATGACTGGTCAGGTGATGCTACCCACTCCCTACCGCCGAGGTCCAGGAAATACAGTCCTAACTTATTCACCATAGGCAAAAAGCTAGAAATACTTGATAGCTGTGTCAATGACTATCACACACTAATGTAAGAAACTGTCTTGGTATCTGTTGGGAATTCTACCCAGTAAACAGAAGCAGTCCAGGAGGGCTTCACGGAGGAGGGGGGCTCACACTGGGCTCTGAAGAACAGGCAAAAGCCAATGTCGGCAAAAGGAAGGAAGGGCAGAAATGGCCAGAGTCCAAGCCAGACACCGGGAAGGAAGCTGGTACCAGGTTGCTGAGCAGGGGAAGGGCGACTAGAGCCACAGGACTTGGCTGTTTTACAAACTGGATGCAGATGCCCTCATGAAGTCAAGCAAAATTGATCCAACACACAGAAACAGGTAGGGCTCCAACAACCCATGCGTCCCCTGCCGTGCCATTTTCTTTCTCTTTTTAAATACTTTTTATTTGGGAATTTTTCAAATTTATACAGAGTTGCAGACACAGAGCAAGACATGCCCAAACACCCTTCACCCCTTTTGTTCTGTCTCTGCGTAGATGCATGTATGCCCACGTTTGTTTTTCTGAACCACTGAAGTTCACACCCTGTGGCTCCTTTGCCTGCTACATGCACCAGGGCATATTCCTAAAAACAGCAATATTCTCCTGCATAACCATAGTGCAGAAACCAGCTCCACAAATTTGCACCGATATGCTGCTTTAATCTCTGTCCACGTCCCAGTGTGGCCCGTTGATCTAACAATTGCCTTTATGCCACTGTTTTCCTCCCATGCAGAATCTGATCCAGAGTCAGGTACGGCATTGAGCTGCCCTGTCTCTGTGGCCACATTTAACCTGGCACATCCCACAGCTTTAAAGAATATGTTCTCCCCCACAGCTCTTTTTCTTTTTAGTAGAATATTCCTCCTAGAGGGGTTGTTTGATGTCTCCTAGACAGTGGATGGATGTTACACACTCCGGGCGGGGTGCCCACTAGATGCTGCTGGGTCCTGCTCAGAGAATTCCTTCTGGAGATGCAACATGTCATCTGGTCCTCACGGGGGATGGTAGATTCTTATCATCTTTTCAAGATGTTGCCCAATTTCCCCACTAATAACAGCTGCTCGTTTTCTGGTTTTTGTTTCCCCCTCCTTTGCACTCTGAGAGGATACACTTTAAGATGGTGCAAATATCCCGCTCCTCGACAAAATGTCTTCCTGAGTTTACCACCCGCTGGGAATCCTTACCCAATCCCATCCTCACTAGGAAGGTTTCAGAACGAGACGTTCCAGCTCCGGTGCTCCTTCCATGTTTCCCTGTTGGCCCTCAGAATTCTATTAGCAACCGTTCTCCCTTCTCCTCCACCTACCAATCAATTTACCATCTATTTATATCTCCCTAAGAATATCACTAGCACAGACTCACGAATTCCTATTTTAATGGCTTATTGTTCACTCTTCTACTAAATTATTTTGTGCTCATGTTTGTGCCAGATTTGGCCCCTGGGAGCCCCTGCAAGCTGGTTTGTGGTGTCCTTGTAGCACAATCCCATCTTTTTTATAAAAATATTGTTTCTGTAATTGATATAAAAGTGAATTTATTTGCCTGAGCATCCAGCGGGACCCTGAGGCCACTGAGATGTCTATAAAAGCAAGAGATGATCAAGGAAGCTACAGAAGTTCCCCCTGGTGCTTTTCCTGATCGTATGGAGGTGAATCTGCTCTGTCAAGGAGCTGCTCAGCCTGTCCTCACACAGACGTTCACAAGAACTTAAGCAAATCAAAGAAACCAC
This sequence comes from Galagoides demidoff, assembly GCA_963574575.1. Taxonomy (NCBI): domain Eukaryota; kingdom Metazoa; phylum Chordata; class Mammalia; order Primates; family Galagidae; genus Galagoides; species Galagoides demidoff. The sequence goes on along the minus strand of CAUYQV010023474.1, from coordinate 2,736 downwards.
TCTATGGAAAGTGTTGGTTCATTTTCAGAGCAGTTTCTGGGAGCTGTGAGTCAAGGACTTAGAAGCAAGGGGCAGAGACATAAAGACATTATTTCCTTGTACCACTGTACCTCTGGATGCCACATTCCTAAACTTTTTGTGGATTTCTGTGCAGTTTTTTAGCAGCCTGAATACAAAGGTCCCCATCACCATTTTCAGTTTTGGTGCCAGGTCTGTCCAATTCTTTGCCGTGTTACTCCATCCTCTAACAAGGATCTTCCAGTGAAGAATACTTGGGTGAGGTTTCTATGCTCCCATTTTACAGATGATAAAACTGAGTTTCCAAAAAAGTCAGAAGACTTGCCTAAGGTCACAGGACCTCCCTCCAGCTGAAATCCTCAGCTCCCACATGGGTCTGGCAGTGTTGGTGAGAGGACCGTCCAGAGAGAACAACCATGTCATCCAACCTCTTGTATAGGACAGTGATGAACAGCGATTAATCCTGAGAGTCAGAGTCAGGCCAAGGAGAGTCTACAGGGCTGTTTCTGATGCCAGAACCACATAACCCTCATTCTTTCCATCCTTGCATTTTTCTTTCTCTTAAGAGATGAGGCTTTGGAATGTGGCAACCCCATGGGGTTGAAGGGGCTCTGATTCATTCAGTGTGACCGGTATCCTTATAAAAAGAGATTAAGAGGTGGACACCTGTACTCACAGAGAGGTGGCCAGCTGCGTGCATGGAGGGAAACCTCAGGAAAAAAACAACCTGCCGCCACCTTGATCTTGGACTTCCAGCCTCCAGAACCATGAGAAATAATTTCTGTTGTTAAAGCTCCCAGCCCAAGCAGACCAAAAAAACACTGGTCAGGGCTCCCTCCCTCCACCCCTCCCTTTGCTTTTCTTTCTCCCCATTTCCTTCTCTGCCTTTTCTGAGCTCCTCCCACCCGGCTCAGGGCTCCCAAGAATGGGATTGCCATGGTAAAGTGTCACTGGAGAAGCAGGGGTGGAGGATCACCTGGTCCAAACCTCCAACTTCCTGAGCCTTTGGCTCCAAAGAAGAGGGAGCAAAATCATCAAAGATGCCACTTCGCATCTTGCATAGGTGGAATTTTCACTTAAAAGCAGCCCAAGTCCACCCCCAAAGACCATGCCACAGCCCTGGACATCAGAGCCAGGAGGTCAGAGCAGTCCTGAAATGAAATCACTCTCTGCTGGTCACTGGCTTCTCATGAAACCATTTCTCTACTGCCCACCCACCCCACAGGCAGGGCTGCCTGGCCAGGCGTGGAGAAGATGCTGGTATGGTGAGTCAACCAGCCGCTCAACCAAAGCCAAGGCTGCTTTGGGGAGGGGAAGGCGGAACTTGACTCCCACGGGGCAGCTGACCACAGTCAAGTCAGGCTGCGTAGAAGCCCCTGGCCCTACTGACCAGATAGGGCCAAGAAGAATCCCTTTCCCCTGAGCTCCCACGAGGCAGGCCCCAGGCCCTCATGTCACTTGGTCCCTGTAGGCTGCAGCCTCCCTAGCAGTTGGAGAGCTCTGCAAGAGGGAAAAGTGTCTGGGAAGAGGCCGGGAGAAGGCAGAGGGTGGGCCAGAGGGGCAGCACGGCCAGGAGGGGACCCTTGCTAACAGCCCAGCTTGGCTCTGTCCACAGGGTAGGCAGCCTGCACTCTGGGCTCCATCTATGGCCTGTTCCCATGCAACCTTGGCCTTCTCCCCGCGGGCAAATCAGGGCATGTCCGGAAATGATTACCATCAGCCACACTACCCTGAGAGCTGCCCCAGAGCCCAGCCAGGGCAGAAAACACTCTGTTCTTCCATTTTATGAATGAGCAAACCTGTATGCTTTCTATAAATGTCTGCATAAATCACTGGTGGGCATTCCCCTCTTGGCACAAGAAAAACTCAACGCAGATTTTGCAGGTGGCTTCTTTCCCAGGAGGGAGGCCCAGGGCCGGCTCTCTCTGTATTTCTTCTGGGCTCTGGGGAGCTGTCTCATGAGCTGGTGTCTGGTTCTGCAGAAAAAGCTCCTGCTCAGACAATGACTTGGCCCCAAAGCAGTGGCAGCTCACCTTTCCAGGGGCCTCCTGGGCCAAACTCCAGGGGAGGCCCAGCCAGACCTGCTGGGGCTCAGGACATCCTCTGTCAGCTGTTCTCCTGGGAGTGCCAGCTCACACAAGCCCACAGCCGTACCCTGTCCATCCCAGCATGCACAGGGGATGGCCACTGCCAAGGTCTCTGTGCCGCTGGCATTTTATGTAAAAGCTCCATGTCCACTTAACTAACAAGTAATCATTAATATTACCCCTGGCCCATGTAACCAACTGTTAAACTGACACTAATGAAATGAGTCGGGGGCACCATGACCAATATTAAAACCAAGTCTGAACTGTTCACTTAAATGATCCAGGCTAGTGTATACATCGTGCCTTGCATTTAACCAGAATGGTGGGTATATATATCACAATGCACAGACATTCCCTCCTCCTGCCTTTATTCTTTCTCACTACCTCCCAGCTCCGACTGGATCAGACCAGATCAGACCAGACCAGACCAGATGGTCCACTGCCTTAATTTTCTGGATCATAGTTCTGCCTTCTTGGTTAAAAGGGTACTCCCAAGAATAGAAAAACACATGGAAATTCAGGTGTTGAGAAGAATATATTAATTAGTGCACATGACTTTGGTTTTTCTTAAACTTTATTCAAATTAATATGAGGGTACAATATTTAGGTTACACTGTTCTCACTTCCAGGG
>CAUYQV010023473.1:0-18864 GCA_963574575.1 Galagoides demidoff | reverse complement strand
ACGCCTGGGACTGCTGGCTCTAACTAAGGGTGTGATTCTTATCCTCCCCATGCCTTTTCTAGCTCAAAAGTTGACTTTCTGCCACACAGTTATTCGTCATAGCTACTGTGATCACATGGCTGTGGTGAAAATGGCCTGTAGTCACACCAGACCTAATCGTATATATGGGCTCTTTGTGATCCTGCTTGTGGTGGGACTTGATCTGCTGCTCATTGGCTTCTCTTATGCCCTCATCCTTCAGGCTGTAGTGCGTCTCAACTCTCGAGATGCCATCTGCAAGGCCCTTAATACCTGCTCAGCACATCTCTTTGTCATCCTTGTCACTTATGTGCCTGCACTCTTTTCCTCTATCATCCATCGCATTGGTGGCAATATCCCACCTCATGCCCATATTCTCCTTGCCAACCTCTACCTTCTCCTACCCTCAATGCTCAACCCCTTCATCTATGGTATAAAGATGAAGGAAATACGGGAAAAGGTGGGCAAATGGCTTTGCAGAGGAGCTTCATAAGCTGTGAATCCCAGCAATAAAAATGCGAGCAAATGAATAATAAGGACAACTGATGTCTTTGCCCAACTATCTAAATCCCAGATGCATCTCCAAATGAGCTATGGGAAGAACAGACCATGGAGTGATTTTCTTTTGGCTGGCGTGAAGGACCAATGTTTTTGTACACATTTCATTGAGTGTGAACTTTAAGAGGGAAAGCCTAAGATATCTCTTTCTATGTCTATTTAACAGAGGCAGCATAATGGCACATACCTTCATATGTCATTCATGTCTGTGATTGTGTTCATCAACTACCCCCGCAAAATTGCTCAGTAAATGCTCCAATGTCATATTTACTTGTTCACTGGACAGTTTGTATTTTCCTCAGTCTTTTTTCTATTTTCTAATTCTCCACAATCCTACATGTTTGTTTCTAACCAATCTCTCCTTATTGAAATGAATGTGTGATATCCGTTATCTTCTTGTGCTACCTTAGCATTTATTAACTCTTCAGGCAACTGGACTTTTCATCAACAATTTTTTTAATACAATGGCAATGGGACATGTTTCCAATACTAACAGAATGATTATGGTGATCTGAGTGCATATGACAGCAAGGATGGAATCTGAGGATGAGATGTGTAGGCAGGATTCAAGGACTGCTGAAATACATAGTACAGAGGGTTTTATTGTGAAGAGAAACTATACTTAGATTCCTAATTCAAAGGGCTCCTATGATGAGGAATTATACCATAAAAAAGCATAAGTGAGTAGGGAGCTATTTGTCCCTGAAGTGATATTCCAAGGTGAATCAGGTCATATAGAAAACCAACATATATTGTTGTGATGAACCATATTGCTTTGCTGATATGATTTAAATCATTGTATGGGTGAAATCTCTGCTTAATTATTTATGTTAACTGTAAATACATAGTTATCTATGAATTCATTACACAATGTAATAATAAGACAAATACAAAATTGGGTACTTAGATGAAAGTTAAAGGAAATGAATAAAGTTAAAAAAAAGAAAAAGGTGGGCAACAAAATACACTGGAGGAAAGAAGCCCTATTTAACAAATGGGGCTGGGAATATGGTGTAACCACATGCAGAGTTATACAACAGGATCCATATCCCTCATCATTCACAAAAATTAATTCAAGACTTAAAAGACTTAAATTTAAGGCATGAAACTATAAGAATTCTAGAAGAAGATGTAGGAAAATCTTTACTAGTTATTAGCCTAGGCAAAGAATTTATGATAAATACCCTAATGGCAATCACAACAGCAACAAAAACAAATAAATTAGACTTGATTAAATTAAAACAATTTTTTCACACTTTAGGAAACATGACACATACAGTCAGATACGTGATTTTGTTCTCGTTGGGATCAAACTTAGGTGGCATGGTGTAGGTGGCTGGTGTTGGTTGAACCCAGATTCAGGAAGATTGAAGAAAATTGCACCTCGGCCTCCTCTGAGCCACAAGCTGACAGGATCTTAATGCCATTTCCCCAGTTTTCAAGACTGCAGGTTTTCTACACCTGACAGAAGCACTTTAGTTGAAAGTTCACATATTGCTGGAGCCGTGATTCTCACAAGGATGTCTTCAGCCTGCCACCCAATTGTGTCTGCCCTTCCACTATGGGTGATGCCCTTACACATAGTCCCACCACTCAGGTGCTCTTGTCCTCACAATTAGTTACTGAATGTCTATTAATGTCTCTGAGTCTATTATCCTTCTACACAGCATCCAACAAGATCTCATAATCGACAAACTTCGCTGTTTTTGTAGACACTTCTTCCTTCATAGTCTTCAAATACCTGTATCATTACACTTACCACAACATTTACTTTCTCTTGTAAAGTAGTTAACAATTGAGCCACAACTTCTTTTCAGGCACTATCCTGCCCCCTCCATACCAATCAGAAGAGCATATTCTGCTGACCATGTAGGAAGTCCCAGACCTTACCATCTGCAGCACTCCCAGGATAGTTTGTATTAGTTAGGTGTTCTATACAGCAGATGCCAAGATGAGAATTAACATATAAGCTTTTTATTCGGGGAAATACTGTGTGAAAAAAACAAAGAAGAGAATCATCAAGGTTGACACAGCAGCCAGATCACAAAACAAGTCTAATCCCAAGTTAAGGAGAAAAAGAAAAAAGAAGGGTCAAACTACCTTAGATTTCAATGCAAAGCCCAAGTTAGCTGAATAAGAAACCCATCAAGATTCCCCATATCTCCCAGCATCCAGTCTTCTTTGGTATCCTTGCCCCCTTCACTGATTGCAGGGGAGTAGTCAGTGGAACACATCAGCTGGATGCAAATTTAATGATAGTTTGAAACTGTAGAAGTTAGACCCTTCAGTCAATTAAATTCCCTGTGGTAGGATATCTATATGCCACATCCATACAGCCATCATTGGACACTGAGGAGAATTTGGAAGACAAGAAAAAAGGAGAATATGAGTAATTGTTCCCCATTCTGTCATACTGTCTCGGATCCTGCACTGTTTAAAGGCTGAGGTCAGCAAACTTTTTCTATGAAGTTTCAGATAATATACATTTTTGGTTTAGTAGGGGATATAGTCTTTATGACAACTTACCAACACTGCCACCATCATTCAAAAGCAGCCATAGATGATTATGTAAGTAAATAGGCCTTCTATGTTCCAATAAATTTTATTTACAAAAACCAGAAACAAGGCAAATTTAATTCATAGTCCATAGTTTTCCAACTTGTACTCCAAAAGCATAGTATTTCCAGGCCCGGTGACTCATGCCTGTAATCCTAGCACTTGGGAGGCTGATGTAGGTATTTGCTTGAGCTCATGGGTTCAAGACCAGCCTGAGTCTGAGCAAGACCCTATCTCTAAAAATAGCTGGGCATTGTGGTGGTCACCTTCAGTCCCAGCTTCTCAAGAGGCTGAGGCAAGACAATTGCTTGAGGCCAAGAGTTTCAGGTTGCTGTGAGTTATGACACCACAGCACTCTACTGAGGGTGACAAGTGAGACTCTGTCTCAAAAAAAAAATCATAGGGTTGTTTGTAAACATAAATTTTAATGTTTAGATTAAATTTTTACGCAATGTGTAACTAGCTTACACAAAGTGTAACATTTGTTCCGTTTACCTTCTAGGATTGTATAACAATCTTCAGGACATTGAAAAACTGATTCTTGACAACTCTTAGTCAAACTGGGTAGATAGAGTTGCAGCTTTTATGATCTAGATTTGTTCATTGAGATGATGCAGATCTCTGCCCAACTGAGAGACTCAGCACAGATAATAGATCTGGAGCCAGAATGCCAAAGCAAGGGGACCCACTCACTACCCCACCCAAACAGCTGTTGCCAAGTCTGTCCACAGTGATCACTCTGCCCACAGATTCACTCACCCATACTTGGGGGGCTTAACTCGATTGTTCTTCTGTGAGGTTTCTTCAGGTCTCTGATTATACTTTATGACGTTTTTTCTTTTCTTTTTTTTGTGTGTGTGTGTGTGTTTTTTTTTTTTTTTTGGCCAGGGCTGGGTTTGAACCCACCACCTCCGGCATATGGGGCTGGTGCCCTACTCCTTGAGCCACAGGTGCCGCCCATGACGTTTTTTCCTGTAGAAGCTGGACTGAGCACAGATTTCCACACATGATGTGATTAGATCGGCTCCTAAACTGATTGATGTACGTGAACATTACCTGCACTTCCTATTCTCTGTTCTGTCTGAGGAACCCCGACCTTTGCACACCAATCCCTCATAAGGCCAGACATTCTGACATTCTCACTCCCTTCCAGCCTACTGCACCCATCCCACAGGTCCTAGTCTCACACCATTCCCTTTATAGCATACAACTCAATTCAAACATTCGGACCCAGTCACTAATCTGACTCTTGGGATAGTAAAGCCAACACCCTCCCCTCAGTAGGATAAAAGCAATCACATCACATTTAGGGAAAGGACCGGGATGGAAAAGACTCGTTATGCCCTGAAACGTCACCACAAACCCATGCCTGTCAGCCTCTCTGCACAAGAGCACAACTCTGCCTGTTGTAAAAATATTGGGGGGAAAAGCCCAAGGGAATCATTAACAATTTTAATATCATAGATAGAAAATGTCTAACTTGCTTCACGGCGCCTCCCGTTCTTCACTCTGGTTGCCATATCACTTGCTTCTTCCTTCACTGACAGCCCACCACTGTGCTTCCCTTTCCAGCCCCTCACCCTAATGCCAAGTTTCAGTACCTGTTTAAGGAGCCTGCTAACTAAAACTCTCACTCAGACTGCCCAGAGTTGATATTCAGCAAAACTTCTTTTCCTGGTCTTTAAATCTCATTATCCCTGCTTTGTTGAAGCAAAATTTCCAAAACCAGTTTCACATTTGGACTTCTCTTGGAGGTTGAGAAATGTCTTTTACAGAGTCTTTGCCTAGCCCAAACTCACATGATTCCAGGAGAGCAGAAATGAGAAGGCACAGCATTGTAGAAGCATCCACAGAAGATCGCAAGAGCATTGCTGACCTCTGCCCCATTCTTCGCTGCCTGTAATTTACCTCACTGTCCCCCTGGGAGTTTGGTGGGTTGCCTTGGCTTTAAGGCTAGAGACATCTAGGGAGCTTTATGTTCCCTGGGAAAGTGGACATCCACATTTTTCTTTTCCCAATGTAGACCAGGTCCAAATACACAGGTGAAGCTAGAGGCTTTTGTTAAAGAGCCAGAGAAGACATATTTCTTAATTACCCCACTGGAATTTTTTTTTTATTTTGTTATTTCATTTATTATTATTATTTTTTGTTTGTTTGTTTCAATTCCTCATATCTCAGTCCTGGGACAGTTAACCTCAAGGCACTTAACATTTTAGTCCACTGAGGCTACAAGCACTGTCGTTATCTGAATGCAGCCATGTTCTCTAAGGATCTCAGGACACAGTTCCCCTCTTCCTCCTCCCTGCGGTTATCCCGGCCCATACTGCTATAATTTCTCCTTCCTGGAACTCTAACATTATAGGGAATCTTTCTAGCGTACACATCCCCAGAATGGCTACTGTTACATCAACTGTGGTGTGACTAGCTTTGAGAGATGTCTTGCCATTTTTTTATATTTCTTGTTCTAGAATTAGCAAGAAGGGTTTGAAAGTCTATACGAAATTATACTGGTACATTGTATCTAGGAGATAGGACTTTGTTAGAGGGATTTTTCACTATATGAGGTAATTATCTTAGAAACAGAAAACCAGAGAAGCCCATTTAGTCAACATGACCAAACCTGTATCTTCTGGTTTTCTTGGCTGGGAATCTGTTCATTGTGCTTGTCTGAGTGAACCCTATTGTCAGAAATCTCCTTTACATTAAATGAACTACCAGATTTTCTATAGGACACAATTTCTTGATAGCAATTCTCCCATGCTCAAAATGTATGTTTGATATACCTTACCACTCGTATAATTTACTCCATCATACGTCACAATATATAGCAAATCTTCTTCAGGTCATATCTAAAACTCATGGTCTCAGAAAAAGAAAAAAAAAACAACTCTAGTCAGTATGTAAAATCCCATGTTATATAGGAAGACTACTAAGAATTGTCAAGGTACAATTATAGCCTCTTGCTACCATTTACTCTAGTTACTCTCTGCACCATCTCTCTCAAGGTTCCTCCTTATGATGTCCTCCATCCCATATCAAAAGGGATCCATCCCTACCATGACCAATCCCCACATAAAGATTCTACTCAGCTGCCATAAATTTGATTTTAGTGGCAGAGACATTCTCTAAGCCAGTGGTTTAAAAATTTTATTACTCTTCATAATTACCTGTGGCTCTTCTTAAAACACAAATTGATAATCCACATCCCTAGAGTTTCTGATTTGGTAAGTTTGGAGCAGGGCTCCAAAATTTTTCTTTCTACGAAATTTTTAATTAATGATGATGCTGTTGGTCAAGGAATCACACTTTATAAGACACATGGCTCTTAAAAAATCAATATTTTTAAAAAGTTATTTAGCTATGTTTCCATCATCAAATTGCTATGTGTTCTGCACTCCTGGTGAGTTATATTGTGCAATGTACCTACCCTCAGGATCTTAATAAATCATCTTAAAATCCCAGAGCAGAAGAAACTTGCAGCCACTTTCCTTTCCAAGAATCCTTCCCTGAAAACATTCAGCTAGCTAGAGGTAAAGGTGCCTCTAAGATTCCTTCAAATCAACCCAATTCCAGGAAATAAAAGTAAAATAAAAATAAAACAATGGTGAAATAAACTTTGAAATTCCCTTGTTGATCGTTGAAGAACGGCCTACCTTGGGTGGCACCTGTGGCTCATTAAGTAAAGCACCATCCCCACAAACCAAGGGTGGCGGGTTTGAACCCAGCCCCAGACAAACTGCAACAAAAAAATAGGTAGGCATTGTGGTAGGCACCTATAGTCCCAACTATTCAGGAGACTGAGGCAGGCAGATCAATTGAACCCTGGATTTCAAGTTTGCAATAAGCTGATTTATGATTATGCCATTGCACCCTACCATGTGTGACCAAGTAAAAACCTGTCTGTAAACAAATACAATAAAATAAATTTGAAATGTGTAATACATTTCTAAATACTCCTAAAGCAATAATACATTGAAGTCCACTATCACCTCTAGCTATCCCTTTCATACTGGAGGTCATAGTCATGCAATAAGAAGGAAAATAATAATAATAATAAAAAGGTAAGAATTATGAATGATAGTATAATTTGCAAAGTATAAGAAAGTCTATAAACAATTTATTAGAGTATAATAAAAGAGTCCAGCAAGACTGACAGGTATAAGATCAACGTAAATAGATGGGCAAAATTTTTGAAAAATTATAGAGTAAGAGATTTTTATGCATGGAATAATATATTGTTAGAAAGAATGCCACTACATAAACTGAGGTTAAAGATTCTGTATTATAAAGATGTATAATCTTCTCTAGTGAATATATAAATTAAAAGGAACTCCAATTAAAATCCTAGTAGGAAGTCTGTAGAACTTGACAAGTAACAAAATCTATATTTTAAAGAAAGCCTAAGAATATACAAGTGTGTAAGAGCAGGGTGGAGAGACTTGCCTTAGTAGACTTTACAAATTAGTAAAAAAATACAGAACTTTCTGTTAAATTGTTACTAGACTAAAACCTGGATAAGGAAGTGAAAGCCCTTAAAAAGAGCCATGAATTATTTGATATATATCATATTATAATAAATAATCTCACAGGAGCGGGGAGGGAGTTGAGATTTGATTCTGAGTCTCTTACTCCCAGGTTCTACGTGGAGAGGATAGACTGTAATAATCAGTTGGAGTTGGCTATTAATATATTATAATACATAATGAAATGTGATAACTTAATGACCCAGAAATAACATAAATTCCAGATGTATGAAAGGTACATTGTTAAATATGTATTTATATTACCTAAACATTTTTATTTTACAGATATATCTTGATGACATTGGACAAACAAAAAAAAATTTAAGGTTAAAATGTACAAATCACAAATAAAGCAATTGACGCATTTTTTTTTCTCCATAGTTTATACTAGTATGACAAAAAATAATAGTATTCAAGGTAAATAGACTGGGAAAACATTGCTGAACCACACGTAAGTGAAATATTTATTTACTTTTTAAAAAGATACATCCTTTTTATTGTTATGTCATAAAGAGGTATCAAAATTAAAAGCAAAACATTACAGGGTAAGACTTACCAAAACTACTAGGAGCATCAAAGGAAGTGAAAGTGGGACTAGGCGCAGGGCAGTATGAATTAGTGAACATGGGAAGGACAAGGATGGGGACAACAGTGAGCATGTGGTGAAGGTACTAGGGGGAGAGGACCTGGTGAGAATGTTGATCTACACAAGTGCCTAGGTAAAGAAAAAATGGGATAAGATTTCTAAACCCCACTACGTGCTTAAGAGTCATCCTCTCCTTCCTTAGGCTCTTTTTCACCATGCTTAATCAGCTCCTGCTGGTCTTCCTCCAATCTTCATTATCATCTTCATCCAGGAGGTCTCCTCCTCAGCAGAGTCATCTGCACCCCCCCTAGACCCCATCTTCACATTAGTCTCATCTTTCTTCAGGGAGCGGCTGCTGCTCCTCTTCTGACTGCTCATTCTTCAGCTCTACTGCTGCTTGTTTGCTCTGCTTCCTTTCAATTTTTTCTGGGTTTTCCAGTAAAGAATCCACTTTTTGTTTTATCTGGGTCAATTCCTTCTTAATGGCCTGAAGGTCATCTCCTTTCAACTTTCCAGTCTTGGAAGAAGAACCTCGCTGTCCACTCTTAGAATTGAAGCCACTTTTCCCCCTTTGTGAAGTGTTTCCTGATACACGCTGGCATGTTGAGGGCACCAAAGCCAGAGCAATAGGAGGATGCAGAGGAATGCGTGCTGGGTAACTGTACATCCTGTCAGAATAGGCCATTTGAAAGTATGGGTGTTCTGGTACTGACCCATACATCTCCGCTGCAGATCGTTTCACACCTGCTTTTCCTGGATTCACTTTAGGCTCTGCAGCCAGATTAATATCTAAAACTTGGCCAGCAATCATTCTGCCATCCTCTCCTGCTACAGCAGCCGGGCATTTCTCTCATTAACATACTGAACAAAGGCAAAGCCCTTGTGAACAGAGCAACCCAAAATTTGGCCATATTTTGGGAAAATAGCCTCCATATCAGACTTCGCTGCAAGAGTGAAGAGATTCCCAGTGAACACACGGGAGTTCGTGGAGCAAGGGTCTGTCTTGTTGGTAACATTGCTAGCCATTGCCTGTGATGATAAGGTTCTTCACAAAGCGAAAAAGTGTAGCTGAAGATGAAAACACTCTCACAGGAGCAGGGAGGGAGATGAGATTTGATTCTGAGTCTCCTACTCCTGAGTTCTACATGGAGAAGCCTAGGACCACTTGAGGTGAAAAACACAGATGCAACCACTCTGTCTTCGTCTCATTACAAAATCAGTAAAAAGTATTTATATAAAAAAAGAAAGAGTATTTATAAACATCAAATAAAAATAACTCCAGGTCAATTAATAGAAAAGCTAATGGCCTGTTACAAAAGTAGTCACAAATATCTGAAAGGTAGTTTTATTAGTTAGTAAAGTTACTAGGAAAAAATACAACTGGAAACAATAGTGAGATACCATTTCACATGTTTCAGATTACTAAAAACACTCCAAATCCATTGCTAGCAAGAATGTGGGGGAAATAAGGAATCTCATACTGTGTGTGAAAGTGAAATGACTGCAATTTTTATGTTATTTTTTTATTTCCTTTAATTAAATTTCTTGCAACCGGAACCATATTTTTTTAAATTTCAGGTTAATATAAGGGTATATACAACTAGGTTATGTTTACCTAACAAGGTAAGGCCCAAGTTGCAGTTGAGCCCTTCACCCAGGAAGTGTGCTATACCCCTACATTGAACCCCATAGGTGAGAGCTTAGCGCACCTCCTGTCCCTTTCCCACTGCCCTCTTTTTTATTTTAAATGTGTTTTTTCTTCACGTGGGCATGTAGTTGTTCGTCTCCTAGTTTCATAGTAATATTGAGGACATTAGATACTTGCTTTTCCATTCTTATGATGCTTAGGAGGATATTCTCCAAAGCATTACAGGTAAATACAAAAGTTGTGAAGTCTCCACCTTTCTTTATGGCTGAATAGTATTCCAGGGTATACATAGACCATAGTTTGTTAATTCATTCATGGCTTGATGGGCACTTGGGTTGTTCCCAAATCTTTGGGATTGTGAATTGAGCTGCTATAAACATTCAAGTGCAAATGTCCTTATAATACAATGATTCTTTTCTTCTGGGTAGACACCTAGTAATGGAATTACAGGATCAAATTCAAGGTCAATTTTTAGCGCTTTGAGGATTCTTCATAATTCTTTCCCCACCAACAGTATATAAGTGTTCCATTCTTTCCACACCCATGCCACAATCTGCAGCTTTGTGACTTCGTGATGTGAGCTATTCTTGATGGAGGTAGGTGATATTTCATGGTTGTTTTGATTTGCATTTCTCTGATGATTAGGGAAGATTAGTATTTTTCATTTGTTTCTTGATCATTTGCCTGTCTTCTTGGGAACAGGTCCTGTTCATGTCTCTTGCCCAGTGATAAATTTTTTTTTTCTTTTTTCTTGTTAATTAATTTGGGTTCTTTCTAGATTATGGTTATTAGGCATTTATCATATACATAAGATGTGACTATCTTTTCCCATTCTAAAGATTGCTTTAGTTGTTGTGCCCCTATCTGTGAAGAAGCTTTCTTAGCCTGATCAAGACCCCATTCATTTATTTTGACAGAAATATTTTAAAGAGAATTTCAATAATATGTAGTAAAGGTGAAAGTATGTATAACTTTGAGTGAAGTTACTCTTTTTCTTTGTATGTATTATGTTGTAGGACATTCCAACATTGTGTACCATATATATTACATTGTAGGATATTCCAGTATTATGGAGTTAACAAAGATTTTCTGCTTGAGGAAACTTTAGAACAAATAGAGAAAAGTCCCATAACACCATCATTATATCATTACATGAAAACTGGGAGTGGTTATAATTACAGTTCTCTGCACTGCTTTTTAGGTCATGTTGTACCTTGAATAAGAAGCCCAGGGGAATCCCCTTCCTGCATCCTTGACCTCTGGGGAGTCATGACTGTCCCTAGGATATTTAGAAGATGAAATCATAGGCTTCAAAATGTCCCTTATATAGTGGAAGAGCCTTGGCCTACTAGATGGTAAGAAAGCTTATATATATTGCATAGCAGGAAAGAAACAGAGGAAGAAAGCCTGGCGGGCAGGGAACTCATTCTCGGGCTTTTCCTTTCCAGCTGGTAGAAAGAGAAGAAAGAGAGAGACAGACAGATAGACAGTGTTTTCTGAGGCACATGATGGACAAACATTTCTAGGTAAGTTCCATTTTAAATAATGAAAACAACTACTGTACATTCCTTCTATGTGCAGTTCCAACTGACTGTATTTGACTGGCATTTATGTATTTTCTAGACACTCAAGCAATCTCTACCACAGAGACCCAAAAACTTTTGCCTCCCTTCTGAAAGTTGAACAAGTTTTCAGAGGATTTAAGGAATTGAGGGAGTAAAATAAATAAATAAATAAATAATTCATGGCCTTAAGATAATGCAAAGACATTATGACAGAGATGACAAGTGGAGATAGTGGTTCATAATGTATAAACACTAGTTAATGAGAGGAATCACTTAAGAGAAAGAAACTTAGGGTAAGTGCCAGGCACAGATATGGGAAAAGCCACGATGTGGGCAAGAGAGGATAAGCAAAAATAAGATTGAGCTGCATACAAGTTTTTCAAACAAAAAAAAAGGAAAGGAAAGAAAGAAACAAACAAAGAAGGAAGGAAGGAACCATTCCAGGGGAACTATGCTGTTAGGCAGGGATTCACATCTGACTTGTCTCCAGGACTCTGTGACTTGACAGCAAGTTCACACTGAAATTCTCACTATTGCCTCAATACTTAAAGTTTCTGATATTGTGTCTTTTCATTTATTATTTCCTATAGCCTCCGCTCCCCTCATTTATCCATTTGACTAATTTTTGTCCTTATTCCTGGTTATAGCAAATTGTACTTCCTCAAAATTTACCGTGTGTAGGAGACAAAAGTCTTTTCATGCTCCCTTCAAATTCTTTTAGTTCTAAGTTATAATATTTAACGTGACTGTCTGCTCATTTGCAAATGTATCTATTGGACAAAGCATAATGAAGAAGAAAGAGTAGGAAAGAGGACAAAAAGAAGAGCACAAAGAAAAAGAGGAAACATAGTGTTGTGCCCCTTGCACACACAGTTCCTGACTCAGCTATTGGGCTCCTCATTGTCAGCATGGCTGCGCTGGGAAATACTCCCACAAGCTCTGAAAGAATAGGTCTCTAGGCTCTGATTCCATATATCCAGTGGAGCCTATGCATCGGGATTTTTTATATTCCTCAGATGTTTCTAATACATAACCAGTATTGTAATACAAGCTTAAGAAGCAATGCTATTTCACAGACTCACATAACAACAGAGCGTAAGTCTCCTGAAGGTTTATGAGGAGCTGGAACAGCGTGGACAAGGACCCTGAGGCAGGGACAAGCTTATCATGCTCAAAGAGCAAAAAAGCCAAGGGTAAAGTCACCAAGGGAAGAGAGTGATAGAAGGTGAAGTGCAAGGTAGTACATTGCCTGTCATGAGTGTCATGAGTATTTATGACCAGAGAGCACTCCAGTGCCTTGCACATCTTGGTACATTTTATTTTTCATATAATAAGCAGACGTTGAGGGTTGTGATAGCATGCTATTTATATTTTTAAATATTTTACAGATGATATGGCTGCAGTATGTGCAATAAGCAGTATGGAAGCAAGAGAAAAGCAGAAAGATTAAGAAGTTAGATCATACTGGTTGGACTGGTGATGGTGCAGATGAGTAGTGGGAAGTCTCATTAGAGAAAGGAACATGGATGAGGCCAGAGAGAGGTTGTCATGGCAGGAACAAAGCTAGGAAGGAGGAAAAGGAAATGTGATTCAGTTCAGAAGCACATGAGTAAGCTTTAAATCTAACGGTAGCAGGCGAGCCCCTGTAATAGGAAAACACTACCAATGGAGGGAGCGCTAATTTTGTTGCTGGAGAAATGAGAGGATTCTGCTTTCATTTCTTCTATTTTCTTATCAAAAAGAAAGAAAAATTTTGAGGTGGAAAATGGAAGTGTTGGGAGATTAAGGACAGTAATCTCTTTTCTCAGAGACTGGAGGTATGAATAGAGATATGTCATTGGTCTGGTGTGCTGACACCTCTTCGGAGGACTGTGGTTAAACTAGAATCAGTGCTCATTGTCGTGTGTTTCCTGGGAGTCAGGGTCAGCTGCTCAGGGATAGGTACAAAGTGGATAGTTGAATTGAACAAGGATTTCACTTTTACTATATTAGTTAATCAAGGCAGAGAAGAACAAAGAGCATAAACACAAAGAAGGGGTTTTAGCAAGGGAACATACTTTTTAACCCAGTGAGGAGTGAAGACAGCAGCAGAGAGGAAAAGGTAGTAGTGTTGATGGATTAGAAATCCTTGTGAGGTCAGAGAACTGGGAAGAGTGAACTGGAGAAACATAAGCGCAATGCAAGACCTTTAAAAACAAGATGTTAAAGGAGGTGCAGTTAGGCTAGCGTATTATTTATGATATTGCGAGTGACTGAAATGAAGTGAAGAAAAATCACTGGGAATAAGGAGATCAAGAAATAAAAGACCAAGCTCTTTTTTTATTGATGACATAAATTGATTATAGGCCACAATTATGACAGGAGTAATGACGGAAGGAAAGGGATCAAACACCTAGTTCGATATGCAAGACAGACACCAAAATCTAACTCGATAAGGATAGGCAACTGGAGGATAATGGACAACTGCAAAGAAAGTGGGAAGGGGTGTGATATGACAGTGTAGGTGTCAAAGGGACCTGGGTTTTTAAAGCAGAAAAATAAGCAAAGATCTGGAAAGTCTGATGGAGAGCAATAAAATACAAAACGTACCCCACTTTAGGATCTGAAGTCCATGAGCAGTGAGGCTTACCAAAGAAACTTCCATTTCATGTGACTACAGAATGTGATATGCTCAGAGCATAGCCTGTTTTCTGTTAGACGAAGAAGGTAATTTGAATTTTGTTGAAAAAGGTAATTTTTTGACAATAACCTATGATTTCTTTTTTTTTAATTATTGTTTCATGTTCATTGAGGGTACAAAGAGTTAGGTTACACTCATTGCATTTGTTAGGGAAAGTCTCTCTTATAGTTGTTGGCAAGAGGTTGGCATATACCATAACCACCAACCTCCTTTCTCCTCCCCTCTGCCTGCTCGCTCATTTTCCTGCCCCCCACCTTGACTTGACTTGAATTTTTCTTTTATGTGGGTGTATATTAGATTATCTGCGGGCTTCATGTTAGAATTGGGTATATTGGATTCTTGCTTCTCCATTCTTGTGATACTTTACTAAGAATAACGTGTTCCAACTCTATCCAGGTTTGTTAATCACCCCTGGATTGCTGGGCATGTAGATTTTTTCCACATTTTCATGATTATAAATTGAGCCATGATAAACAGTCTAGTGCAAATGCCTTATGATAAAGTGATTTTTTTTCTTCTGGGTAAATACTTAGTCATGGGATTGAAAGATCAAATGGGAGCTCTGATTTGAGTTCTTTGACAATTCTCCACACTTCTTTCCAAAAAGGTTGCGTTACTTTGCAGTCCCACCACCAGTATAAAAGTGTTCTTTGCTCTCCACATCCACACCAGCATCTGCAACCATGAGACTTAGTGATGTGAGCTTTTCTCACTAGGGTTAGGTGATCTCTCAGTGTGGTTTTGATTTGCATTTCTCTGATGATCAGGGTTGATGAGCCTTTTGATAAAGCATGACTAGGAAGACTAAGTTTCTTTCAAGTTGCAACACAAAATAAGGATGTGAGACCTGATGAGATTCTGAAGTCATCTGAGGGGGGGATGAGTGTTCAGATCTAATTAAATTTCTTTTTGTTAGATCTGAATTCTTTTCTTCTGTGCTATTGCTCACAAATAGATTGTGGTGGCAAAGAGTACAGAGGGTGTTGTGTGTTGATGATGGTGGATGGGTAGTTTGGGGGTTGAGTATTGGTGCACCAAAAGCATAAAAATACCTGCAGTCCTCTAATTCCTTTCATGAACTGTATTTGGCTTGAGAGAACCATCAGTCTTATTAAGAACACATCTCTAAATGCTACAGAGGCTGGAGTCAAGGCGATGGATTAAAGGCAGTCTTGCCAGGAGATATTATATTTTCTACTTCTTTTTTAGCCAATAATTCATGGACTGCCTTATTTTTCAAAATATGAAAGGCTGTATCTGTGTTTATTTCCTCTGTGGCAAATGGAAAATGTTGAGAGCACCAATAAATTAAAGGTGAGGCAATAGCTGTTGGCCTTCCTAAAAGTAATGCCTTTTGAAATAAATTGTACACAAGAAGTAATTATTGACAATTGAGGGCATGGTTGAGAATTAAAATCTACAAATTAAGGAGGTACCCTATTAGAACTATGTACCATTTTGTTTATGTTGCAATAATTAGTGCACTGAGAAGGGGCAAGGGTCATGAAGGATAAAAGGAAAGAGATCTTGATGCCATAAAAAAAGGTCAGTTTAGTGAGGAAAAGAGTTAGGAAAGTGGAAGGATATAAATATTTGCAGAGATGGTGATAGATACTGGAATTTTAATCAGTGTAACTACATAAATATTTAATTTATCTGGAAAGCAGGCAGGAGTGAAGATCAAGCAGTAGAATATGACCTACAGTTCTTCTGTCCTTTTAATGGCACTCCTTTAAAAGGACCCCCCATCACTCTCTATTTATAATGTCATTCCCATTCTGTCTTATGTCTTGTTAGCTTCAGAATCAATAAGAAAGACTAGTTAATGCACCATCAATTATTTTCTTCTTTGTTTGTTTAGACTAAACCTAGTCAAGATGCTATAACAAAGAAGACCTCTGTTTTTCAAACAGAGTCTCACTATGACACCCTAGGTAGAGTGCTATGGCGTCATAGCTCATAGCGACCTCCAAGTCTTGGGCTTAAATGATTCTCTTGCCTCAGCCTCCCAAGTATCTGGGACAATAGGCACCCACCACAATGCCCAGCTATTTTTCTGTTGCATATATCATCATTGCTTAGCTGACCCAGACTTGGTTTGAACCCGCCAGCTTTGAAATGTGTGGCCATAACCACTGTGCTATGCACACTGATCCCAAAGGAGACCACTTTTAAGACTGTGGAAGAATCTGGTAGCTTAAATTCTGTGTAATTTTTTGTAGCAATTTTATACTATGCATTGATTTTTATGAGTCCCATATTTTAACTGATTTAAGCAAGGCTGATAAAGGAACCCATGAAGACTGCTATATACCAGGCGTTTTAGTCAGTTAAGATCAGTTATCTATAAGGAAAGCAAAGAGAATCTTTAACTGGGTAACTGGGGTCTGCATGCAAACAAGCATGATTATAATGATTCTAGAACGTATCTGGAATGAGATAAGAATAATTTTTTCAAGGTCCAAGAATATGCAGAATATATTTAGTACAGGCAAATCATATTTATATTTCTACAACATGAAAGAAAATTCCAAGGATCTT
Organism: Galagoides demidoff; assembly: GCA_963574575.1. NCBI lineage: Eukaryota > Metazoa > Chordata > Mammalia > Primates > Galagidae > Galagoides > Galagoides demidoff. The sequence goes on along the minus strand of CAUYQV010023473.1, from coordinate 2,189 downwards.
GGTATGTTGTGCCATTGGTTTAAATGCAAAATTTCATAGTACTACAGATAAACTGAAATGAATATTTTGGAGTCATTAAGTTCCATAGGAATAACTCAAATATTCAAGTGTTTCCCTGCATTTTATAATGGAAATTATATCCTGTGATAGTGTTAATGAATTTAATGATTGACAAAGTCATGTCACACAGTCATGAATATGTCATGTGTGTTCTACAGTGGGCTTCTAATATAACTAAGGAGATCTTAGCCATATGACTAAATAAATATCTCTGTCTCACCTTAAGCTTGTTTTCTTGTGCTACACAGGATCTACAAATGTCAGCAAACTCCATTTAGCATGTCACTTGCTTCTATCAGAACTGACTAACTCTTGTTCTCAGTGTCTGCATAGGCAAACACTGAGGGCAAAGTGCCTTTCAACTCTATCCTGTATTACTATTTTCCAAGGATAATTGTTTCCTTTCAAGATGTTCTTCAGAATGCTAATGACAGTGTTATTTTATTTATTTGGGTGCATATTTTCTCTGTGCATTTTTGGTCCTTTCCACCACACCACACATTCTATTATAGATTAGTTTTCTATTAGAAGTCCACATTTAATACAGAGTTTCCTCATTATGCAGATATATGTACACCTGCTCTCTGTAAGAACTCTCACTCATCTTCATGACTACTACATCTCAGAGGATTTCTACGTACCATTTTATATCACAATGTTTGTTAAATTTGTTCTCTAACACATGGAACTAAGAACAAAATGTCTATGACCTAAAAAAAATATATAGATGGAATGAACAATGTATGAGAAGGGGGAGATAGCAGGTGCCACAGAGGTGGAAAGAGGTCTTGATTTAATTACTGCCTAGACTGTCTCCAGATCCTGGAAAGAGACAAATTCTGCTCAATTCATGATAAGAACTGAAAAATCAATGAGTACTGTTAGGTACCTCAATGGACTAATTTTAAGTAAATACCTTATAATTAAAGGTAATAAAATTTACACATGAATTCCAGCTGTAGTGCGTTAGAGAGCTGTGTATGAGCCAGGTCAAAAGCCCCCAAGGACTGTTTAGCAGAGTGCAAATGTGCATACCCTGGGAGAAAGTGGAAGTCAGTCAACTTATACATTATATAAGGTGACTATAGAATTATATAAGTTACACGTACATTATTTCCCTGCAAATAATCCTTTTTGGCACATTGTATCTTTTATATTTTGTCCAAAAATAAAAATCCACAAAGCCCCAGGGGGATAAAAGGAATCACCACCCAAGAGTGGACCTTTCCCAGAGGAACAAAAAATAAAATCAAAGGAACCCAAAGATTTCCTCTAACACGTCTGCACTCCTGGAATGAGGGGTAAGGAAATATATTTTCTCCCTTTATATTTATTTCAGAGGCTTCTCAATGAGAAGGGCATGGCTCTACTGTCAGGCTCTTCCAATCTTCCTGGGATAAAGTCACTTTCTCCTACATCAGTTACTCACACTTCACAAAAGTATATTGAAGTATAGTATTAAACTGGGAAGGGTGAGAATAGAGTTCCACTACAACTTCCTTTATACAGAAAAAAAAAGACAAAGACTTATAAAGCAAAGATTGTAAAAATGAGGTAGGTACTTAGAGGTAGACTTTAAACCATATTGTGGATTTAATGATACTAAGGAGTCATTCTGCCATCTGTCTCTAGGCTCTGTCTCAGAAAGTCATTAGAACCCAAACCTATAAAAACAATCCACTGCCCATGTCTTACTGGCAGGTGCCTAAGCAACCACCACGTTTCTACCATGCTAACCTTCAACCATTCCAGCTTCATGACCTTCACTCTGATGGGCATACCTGGCTTAGAGTCACAGCACTTATGGCTATCTGTTCCTTTCTCCTCCATGTTTTTGGCTATCCTCATTGGCAATGGTGCCATCCTCTTCCTGGTGGTCATAGAGCCCACACTTCGCACACCCATGCACCTGCTCCTGACTCTGCTGATGGTGGCTGACCTCATATCCACCCTGGCTCTGGTGCCCAAGCTCCTCTTCCTCTTCTGGTTCAATGATCGGGACATAACTGCCAAGGCCTGTTTCACCCAGATGTTTTTCATCCATGGAGCATCCGTGGTGCGATCAGCCATACTCGTTGCAATGGCCTTTGACCGCTTTGTGGCCGTGTGTGTGCCATTACGCTACAACA
>CAUYQV010023470.1:0-24250 GCA_963574575.1 Galagoides demidoff | reverse complement strand
TCTTCTTTAGAGAAATTTCTATTCAAGTCCCTTGCCCACCCTGAGATGGGATCACTTGTTTTTTTCTTGCTAATACGTTTGAGTTCTCTGTGGATTCTGGTTATTAAACCTTTGTTGGAGACATAACCAGCAAATATCTTCTCCCATTCTGAGGGCTGTCTACCCACTTTATTTACTGTATTCTTGGCTGTGCAGAAAATTTTAAGTTTGATCAGGTCCCAAAAGTGTATTTTTGACAATGCTTCAGTTGCCCGAGGGGTCTTCCTCATAAAATTTTTGCCCAAGCCAATTTCTTCAAATGTTTTCCCTACACTTTCTTCTAGTATTTTCATAGTTTCATGTCTTAATTTAAATCTTTAATCCAGTGAGAGTCTATCTTAGTTAATGGTGAAAGGTGTGGGTCTAGTTTCAGTCTTCTACAGGTCGCCATCCAGTTAGCCCAGCACCATTTGTTAAATAAGGAATCTTTTCCCCACTCAATATTTTTAATTGGCTTGTCAAAGATCAAATAACAGTAGGTAGCTGGATTCATCTGTTGGCCCTCTATTCTGTTCCATACATCTACCTCTCTTTTTTTGTGCCAGTACCATGCTGTTTTAATCACTATCGATTTATAGTACAGTCTGAGGTCTGGTAACGTAATTCCTCCTACTTTATTTTTGTTCCTGAGTAATGTCGTGGCTATTCGAGGTTTTTTCTGATTCCATATAAAATGAAGTATTATTTTTTCTAGATCTTTAAAGTATGATAATGGAGCTTTAATGGGGATTACATTAAAATTATATATTGCTTTGGGTAATATGGACATTTTAACAATGTTGATTCTTCCCAGCCATGAGCATGGTATGTTTTTCCACTTGTTAACATTTTCAGATATTTCTTTTCTTAGAGTTTCATAGTTCTCTTTATAGAGATCTTTCATATCCTTTGTTAGGTAAACTCCCAAATATTTCATCTTTTGGCACTGCTGTGAAGGGACAGAGTCCTTGACTATTTTTTCAGCTTGGCTGCTATTGGTGTATATGAAGGCTACTGATTTATAAGTGTTGATTTTGTAATCTGAGACACTGCTATATTCCTTGATTACTTCTAAGAGTTTAGTAGTAGAATCCCTGGTATCTTCCAGATATACAATCATATCATCTGTGAAGAGTGAAAGTTTAATCTCTTCTGACCCTATATGGATATCTTTAATCGCTTTTTCTTCCCTGATTGCGATGGCTAGAACTTCCATTACAATGTTAAAGAGAAATGGGGACAATGGGCAACCTTGCCTGGTTCCTGATCTGAGTGGAAATGATTTCAACTTAACTCCATTCAATACAATATTGGCTGTGGGTTTGCTATAGATGGCTTCTCTCAGTTTAAGAAATGTCCCTTCTATACCAATTTTCTTAAGTGTTCTGATCATGAAGGGATGCTGGATATTATGAAAAGCTTTTTCTGCATCAATTGAGAGAATCATATGGTCTTTGTTTTTTGATTTGTTTATGTGATGAATTACATTTATAGATTTACGCATGTTGAACCATCCTTGAGATCCTGGGATAAAACCCACTTGGTCATGGTGTATAATTTGTTTGATGTGTTGCTGGATTCTGTTTGTTAGTATTTTGTTGAATATTTTTGCATCAATACTCATTAGTGATATTGGTCTGTAATTTTCTTTTCTTGCTGGGTGTTTTCCTGGTTTGGGGATCAGGGTGATGTTAGCTTCATAGAATGTGTTGAATAGTATTCTGTCTATTCCGTCTTTTTCTATGTTTTGGAAAAGGTTGAGTAATATAGGTACTAGTTCCTCTTTAAAGGTTTGGTAGAATTCTGACGTGAAGTCGTCTGGTCCTGAGCTTTTCTTTTTAGGGAGATTTTGTATAGTTGATGCTATTTCAGAGCTTAATATAGGTCTGTTCAACATTTCTACTACATTCTGGCTAAGTCTTGGGAGATGATGGGCTTCCAAGTATTGGTCAATTTCCTTCGATTGTCGTATTTCTGGGAATAAAGTTTCTTGTAATATTCATTAAGGATTTTTTGAATTTCTAAAGGATCTGTTGTTATTTCATCTTTACCATTTCTGATTGATGAGATTAAAGATTTTATTCTTCTTAATTAGGTTGGCCAAAGGTTTATTGATTTTGTTGATTTTTTCAAAAAACCAACTTTTTGATTTGTTGATCTGTTCTATAATCCTTTTGTTTTCAATCTCATTTAATTCTGCTCTAATTTTGGTTATTTCTTTTCTTCTGCTGGATTTGGGATTGGAATGTTCTTCCTTTCCCAGCTGCTTGAGGTATCCCATTAAGTTGTTAACTTCTTCTCTTTCCGTTCTCTTGAGGAAGGCTTGCAATGCTATAAATTTCCCTCTTAGGACTGCCTTTGTGGTATCCCAGAGGTTCTCATAACTGATTTAATTCAATTCTTATCAAAATACCACTGACATTTTAACAGAAATAGAAAAAACAATTCTGAAATTCATACGGAGCTATAAAAGACTGAATAGTGAAAGAAATCCTGAACAAAAAGAAAAGGCTAGATACATCATACTACCAGATTTCAAAATATACTTATAAAGCTATATCAACTAGAACAGCATGGTTCTAGCATGAAAACTCACACACACACATAGACCGAAAGAAGAGTATAAAACAGCCAGAAATTACTCCAAGTATTTGCAGCCAACTGATTTTTGATAAAGGCACCAAGAACACAAGTCAGGAAAAGGATAGTGTCTTCAATAAATGGTACAGGGGAAACTGGATATCCATATGCAAAAGAATAGAACTATATTCCTATCTCTTGCCATATACAAAAAATAAATTCAAAATGGCTTAAAGACTTAGATATAATACCCCAAACTATACAACGACTAGGAGAAAACAGGGCAAATGCTTCAGGACATTGGTCTAAGAAGGATTTTATGGATAAGATTTTTAAGGCACAGGCAACAAAAGGAAAAATAGACAGGATTCTATCAGACTACAAAGCCTCTGCACAGCAAAGGAGACAATTAACACACTGAAGAGACAATCTGTAGAATGGAAGAAAATAATTACACGCTACCCATCCCACAAGGGATTAATATCCAGAATTTACAAAGAACTCAAATAACTAAACAGCAAAAACAATCTGACATTTTAAATGGGCATAGGATCTGAATCAACATTTCTCAAATGAAGATACTTCTCAAATGGCCCACAAGTATATAAAAAATGCTCAACAACATTAATCAGGGAAATACAAATTAAAATCACAATGAGAGATCATCTCACCCCAGTTAGAATGGCTATCATCAAAAACACAAAAAGTAACAAACACTGGTGAGGATGCAGAGAAAAAAGAACTCTAACACACTGTTAGTAGGAATGCGAATTAGTACAGCCACTATGGAGAACATGTGGCGATTCCTCAAAGAACTAAAAATATAACTACCATTTGATCCAGCAGTTCCACTACTGGATGTTTACCCATAGGAAAGGAAAGAATATTGAAAAGATATCTGCATCCTCATATTTAGTACAGCTTTATTCTCAATAGTCAAGATAGGAAGTCACTGTAAGTGCCCAACAACATATGACTAAATGAAATATGGTAGCTATGTACACAGTGGAATGCTATTCAGCCATAAAAAAGAAAGAAATCCTATCATTTTCCACAATAGGGAGGAGCCTGGCAAATATTAAGTCAGCCACTGAAAGATAAATACTAGGTCAGTGGTTCTCAACCTTCCTAACGCTGCAACACTTTAATACAGTTCCTCATGTTGTGGTGACCCCCAACCATAAAATTATTTTTATACACCTGTATTTGCACGGAATGTATGTGATGGTTTTAGGCAACCCCTGTGAAAGGATCATTCAACCCCCAAAGGGGTCACAACCCACAGGTTGAGAATCGCTGTAAGAGGTGTTCCCACTCATCTATCAGAGCTAAAAAAGTTGAGCTCATCTAAGTGGAAAGTAAAATTGTGGCTATTAGAGGCTTGGAAAGTAGGGGAAATGGGAGGATAGAAAGAGGTTGCCTAATGGGTACAAGTTTGCACTAGATAGGAGAAATAAGTTCTAGGGTTTTTAGCACTGTAGGGTGACTATACATAAGTGATTTATTGTGTATTTTCAAATAGCTAGGAGATAAGATTTTGAATGTTTCCAACACAAAGAAATGATAAATGTTTAAGGTGATGCATGTACTAATTGCCCTGATTTGATCATTATTCATTGTATACATGTATTGCAATATCACTCAATACCCTATAATTATGTATAATTATTATGTGTCAATTTTTAAAAAGAAGCTGCTATAATTATTACACACTGTTCTAATTAGACTACATATTTTTTCATTCTGTCCATTTTATGAAAGTTTATGAGCATCTGCACTGGAAAAGGATAATTGCAACCAACTTCATCAGATGAGCTACTTTCTGTAACAAAAGTCTGGAAGGTACAGTTTCTAGATGGCTGACGAGCTTCATCTATTTCTGTGACCCTTGCTATGAATAAATGGATATTTGAATTATCTATAACCAAAAAGCCATACTACAGTCAGGCCCCGAGTAACAAACATCTGACTATAATACCCTTCTATGAATCACACTTATGAACAGAGACTACTATAGCTAACAGGTAAATGTACCTGTCCAACTTACATACAAATTCAACCTAAGAACAAACCAATAGAAATTATCTTGTTCATAACCTGGGGACTGCCTGTATATCATTCTTCCTTTCTAGACTTCTGTTTCTGGCAACTTATCACAAAGGCATAAGATTGCAAGGAATTGCTTCAGGTTCACAGTGAGAACTTAAAGCTTGAGCCACTCTAGGTAGATATCACTGATAAGAGAGATACTGTAAGAACAGGACACTTTGCATTTGCATTGGCCTAAGTCTTGCCTCCTCTCTCCTAATTACAAACACAAATCACTCCACCGCCTCTCGGTACAAAGCAAATTGACCTCTACTCCCCCCTGGTGGTTCATTACAGAATACTGGGCCGGTTGCTTCTGAAATCACCATGTGGGCCCTTAAGACTTATTAAATCAAGGGCCACCTCTCACGAGCCTTACCTGTTCTAATCCAACATACTAATTACTACAGCTGAAAGCTGAAAAATAATTTACCCCCATATGGTGCTAGTAGTTTTTGCCCATGTCTTCCAAGTTGGTCCCCCATTCTTCAAATATAGCATTCTTTATTTTAATTGCCTGGTTGCTTGTCTGTCTCTCTAAATACACTGTAAACAGCAGAAACCCTATAATGTTAAGTGATTTTCTTGGGGCCACATAATCAGGAAAGAATCTCAATATATAAGTCAGGTTTCTCTGTTCATTACCAGCAATGTTCTTTGTTCTGTAATCTCTCTTAGAAGGAGCACTGTGATAGCAATACACTGGGGCTCAGAAGACCAAGATACTGCTCTCAGCTCAGTCACCAAGACCCTTGTGTATCTCCTTCTCATATGAACTCTGGTGGCAGTTTTGCCGACTGCTAAGGTCCAGTCCAACTCTAAATGTCTAGGATTCAACTTGAAAGGACTGTCATTCGTTTTGCTGTTCTGAGAGAGAGTGCACAGTCACCCATGAATTCAACCAATATGTATTCATTTAGCAATTATTCAGCATCTCCTGTGTCCCAGACTGGATGCCAGGTATACTGGTAAACAAAAAAATACAATGATCTTTCCCACTAAGAACTTATGTCTCAACCCTTGTGGGGTCACAGAATCATCTCTCATTGATGATGTTGAATAAACAGAGTGACAGGCCTTTCATGAGCGTATACCATTTTGAAGAATTCTCTCATGGGTATGTGTGTGTATGTGTGCATGCATGTGTGTCGGGGCCAGTGAAAACTGCCATACTCAAAATTAGCATGTCTCAAATGTTTGAAACAAACAAAGGCAAATAAACAATTACAACAAAAACAGACTGGCTATGTCCAACACAGGTGTCCCCTTCCTGTTAATGTGCAGTTTCCCCAGATCAAGCCATTGTTGCTCTCTCCTGCCAAGATGCCAACAGGAGTGCCCAATTAGTGCCAATTTGTTTCTTATAATATGGACACCTGTCACCAAAGAGCATGATAAAAATAACCATCTCAGTCACCATAGATCCAAACTGGGCTCAAACTAATCACCTAGAGGTAAATAGGAAGCCTTCAAATCCCACTGCAAATTCTCCAAGGGTCCCAGGCCCTCTGCCCCTGGACAAATTTATGGTGTTTTCTGACCGATGGCAAGACACCAACTGGCAAGTGACATTTTTTTTTTTCTTTAAATGCAAGTTATCAGCCTTTCCCTCCAGTCAGCTACAGGCTTCCCCCTGGCAGTTTGAGACTCACAGTGATAGTGGATTATCTTTTCCTTTAATAGCAAACCACCTTCCACTGAGATGGAATGAGAGTTTCAGGAGAAGGAGAACAGATTTCACCAAGAATCCTTTAACTCTCTTCAGGAAACACCTCTAGTTCAAGCATTAAAAAAAATAACCTTTAAAAACTAACCAGGTCTCTGCTGTGTGGTTGAGCCAGCCACAACGATTGCGCTGGTTACATCTGAATTAGCCCTGCTTGACAATCACTTTCAAACTCTGTTCTGCTTCATACCGGCAGTTTCACTCCCTGGGTGTGCAGCGGTATGGGGCAGATGCCTTCGAAGGAGCTTTCGGGCCCAGATTAAGGACACATAATATACAATAAGCAAATGAGCAGGCAAGACATTTCTACAAAATCACCCAGGCAGGGAAATCAGCACGTCCTGCTCCTCTATAGTGGGCCCATCCAGCCTACTGCTTTATGGGGAGCAGAAATGCCTGGAATCTAAATCTGCCACAGGAGGAGTTTCTTTGCCTCCTCGCGATGCTGTGAGCTGAATGGTAGATTGCATCACCTCCATTGTAAGGCAGCTCTCATTATGAGAAACCAAACATAGAGCCTGGCTTCTAACTGGAGTATTAATAATGAAAATGGATTATGTGCATCCTGTTTGCTAAGCAATTATCCCAAGGCAGGGATTGAGTCCAGATTTTTTGCCTGGCTGCCTGAGTGGCAGAATGTGAATAGATAGACAGGTATTTGCATGCAGTGTCTCTGACCTGGAGAAAATGTCAGGAGCTTTAGAGACTATGGGGAGAGCTGCAGATGTGTATTCTTCTCAAACATGGCTGGGTTTTGCAGTCTATTCTTAGAAAAGGCAAAGGAAGGGAAAGGAGTTTTGGATTTGCTGTCACTGGTGAAAAATATACCCCCGCGTCAAGGGGAAACCATTTTACTTTGCACACCTTAAGTTTTCATTAACTAGAAGTGACTCCAGCTCCTACCTTCTTAAGGAGATGAAATAAATGAGTTTTATTTAGTTCCTAATGAGTGGCGTTTTCCCTGGACATTGTAGAGATGTAGGTCTGCTCTGTTTAACCTGGGAGGGGGGCACTTCTCTGATGCCTCAGATGTAAGTTTTCTACTTCTCTTCCTCTTCCACTTGCTGTACTCCCTGAAGGTGCCAGCTGACTCCCCTCTCTGATGCCCATGAGCTGATTTAGGGCTGTACTTCCGGGCAGAAATGGTCCTGCACTAAGTGTATACAGTAAGCTGGGATCCTTCCGAGCAATCCACTGGCGCCAGCTGTGTCACCTCCCCAGTCTTCCCTCATCTGTCCTCCATCCTGCACTTACATGTTAAGATGCCAGATGGCGAGGAGATGGTGGAAGTTCATGGGGATGAGCCTTCTGACTTTCACAGGACCAGGGAAAGTAGTCCTAGAAGACAGAGGGGGAGAACAGAGCCAGCACAAACCCGTTCCCAGGGTGGGGTCGCTCACACCATAGCAACCGTTTTTATGATAAGGTACAACTGCCTGGGGGAAAGGATACATTCATGTAGTAAATACTACTCAGCAGTAAAAAGAAAGAAATTGCTTATACACCCAACACCTTAAAAAAAAAAAAATCTCTGATTCTTGATTCCATGGGAAAGAAGTCTGGCTCGAAAGACTATTTGCTATTTGACTTCCATACTGGACAGGTGAAACTATAGAGACAAAGCTAGGTTAACAGTGTCCAGGGCTGGGGATGGAGGGAAAGGTTGTCTTAACAGGGTGACCAAACCATCTGCTTTGCTTGTAACTCTCCCAGTTGTAGCTGAGAAGGTCTCCGTCCAACTATCCCAAACTCAGGCAGTTAGGACAGTTGGTTACCCTAGAACTTGACAACAAAGGAACACAGAAAACTTTTTAGGGGGAAGGGATGAAGCTATTTTTCAAAACTCACAGAAGTATACCTTTAGAAGGGTGAATCTTACTTCATGTAAATTATAGCTTAATAAATGACTGGAAAATTTTACTTGGCTTCTTTTTTATCCCTCCATAGGACAGTAAGCTCTCTCTGTAGGGATTTTTATGTGTCCCATACCACTGCCTCCCTAGCACCTAGGATCATACCTGGCATGCCATGATTTGCTAAAAGAATGCAACATGCTTTATTGCTACCCATCAGATCATCACCAATACAGTCTTTAAACAATCTGATAGTCTTTAAATATGGCATTTCCTCCCTAGAAATGCTTGAATTAATGTTTTCTCTATTTCTTTTAAGTTGTGAACCGATAGGTATGCTTTTGAGATGAAACAATTGTATTAATCAGTGTTTTTAAAGAAACCGTACATAACAAATTCCTAGAGTGTTTGCTAAAAAAACAAATTCCTGGAACCTTACCCAGATCTGTCAAATCTGAACTTCCAGAGGAATAACCTGGGAATTTGTATATTAAAAAAAATGTCAGATGGTTTTTATGGTCAAGAAAGCAGAAAGAAAACCTTCAGGCTCAGTCAACACGCCTAGTGTCGTCCTTTTATCAGAGTCTTTCTCTTGACGAATCAGTCATTCATTGAGCCCATATGAGAAATATTTATTGAACACTTACTCTGTTAGGGCAAAGCCATGGAAACAAGACAAACAAATGAACAGGATAAGTTCAACCACGGATAGGTGATATGAAGGGACGATGACAGGGCTAGTGGCAGCGTACACAGACCCATCCAGAGCTGTAGTCCTGGCTGATTTCTGGCTCTGCCCTCAGGCAGGTTTCTCACAGGGACTGCAGCTGAAAAGCCGCAAACACATGTTCCAGTCCCAGCGTTGCCATAAACAGCTGCCACAGACTAGCCTCAGTGTCTGCATCTGGGACATAAGGGGGTAAGACCTAGACATTGATCCCCAAGGTCCCCTTCAAGGCCTGACATTGTATGTTTCTAGAGTTTATTATTGTAATCAAATAAAACTAATCTGATACATATTTAATGATATACATAATTGTTATTGTGCTGCATGATAATTAGCTATCAATGGTGAGCTATTCACATAAATGACTGTAATTAGTATTTCTTATACACACTCAACCCAAGTTTGGGGGTTTATTTTCTGTCTTCTCACTTTGTTATTTCCTAATTAGCACTGGGGCCCTCTGTGCTGCATATCCATACATAGATCCATGCTGATCCATGTCCCTCTCTTCCACACACCCACATAGTGGTACTGACCCTTTAAAGATCAGGGTCGGGTAGGTTATCACTGGAGGCTAGCCAGTCCTGAAGGTGCTGTATTCCTGCACTCTTTGCTACCTAGAGGCCTTCCAGATACAGCTTTCTCTTGGCTGCTTCTTGACCTGCTGTCTCAGGTGCTGGAAATGCAAAGCCCAAAGGAACTACAAAAAAGTGCAGACCATTAGAATTTCCTGAAAGGGATGGGAAAACCAACAGGGAGACAACTCATAAAGATGGACCCAGTATCTTCAGTTTCTGAGACTGTAGTAGCCGAAGGAAAGGTGTCCAAGTTAGCTAGGGCTGCCATTAACAAAATGCCACAAATTGGGTATCTTAAACCAGTGGTCCCCACCCTTTTTAGTACTAGGGACTAGTTTCATGGAAGACAGTTTTTCCACTGACCAGGGGATGGTGAGGATGGTTTCAGGACAATTCAAGTGCATTACATTGATTGTACACCTGATTTCTTTTGTTATTACATTATAATATATAATGAAATAATTATAGACTCAGCATAATTCAGAATCAGTGGGAGGCCTGAGCTTGTTTTCCTGCAACATCATGGTCCAAATCCAATATTTGCAGCCACTCCCCAGTGCTAGCGTCACCACCTCAGCTCTACCTCATGTCATCAGGCATTCAATTCTTATAAGGAGCACCCAACCCAGATCTCTCGCAGACACAGTTTACAGTATTCCTATGAGAATCTAATGCCACCATTGATCTGACAGGATCAGGAACCCTCTGCTCACCTCCTGCTGTATGGCCTGTGGCCCAGGGGTTGAGGACCACAGGTGTAAACAACAAAAGACCAAGATCAAGATGTCAGATGGTTTGTCTTCTCTTCTTGGTATGCAGTTAGGTGCCTTCATACTACATCATCACATGGTCTTTCCTCTGTGGATTTACGTGTCTGGTGTGCAACTCTTTGTCTTCATGTCCTCCTCTTGTGAGGACACCAGTTATATAGAATTAGGACCCACACTAAAGACCTCATTTTAACTCAATCATCTCTTTAAAGACCTTCCCTTCACATAGGGTTGCCTTCTGAGGTACTGAAGGTTAGGACTTCACATATGAACTAGGTGGGGAATGGGGAAGGGCAAAATTCAGCCTTGATAGAAGGGAAAGTGTGAGGAATAGCTAACTCTCCACATACACAATAACCTGTCTCTCCTCCAGGTCTAACAATTTCCAGAACTCCCTTTCTGAGACTCTTCAGCCACCAAGGCCATGCCTTCACTAATGAATAGCAGCTAGCACATCTTGAACAAAATCTCCCTTTCCAAAAGGAAGACAGAAAATCTTAAAAGACATAAATACCTGGGAAATTCTTTCACTTCTTTGGGTGAAAGAATTTCTGGCAACTTGTGAAAGTCCTTCCCTGTTGTGATAGTGAGAGGGCAGGAGGCTGAGGGCGAATTTTATAAACTTTGCAGGGCAGTCTCCTTGGTCTTCTGTGCTGTCTAGTTTGTGGGTAGGCAGATAGGATCTAGGGTCATGGTCAGCTGGGTGAGCTGGCATGCAGCAGCTCTTGTGGGCACACAGACTCCTGTTCCTTCCACGCTCTCTGTGTCAGGGAGTGTGCATCAGCCACACCCCTACCCCAACCTCCCCATCTGCTTGCTGAGAGCCAAACTATGATTCTAATTGTGAGATCTGAAAACAGAAACTCCAGAATGGGAAAAACTTGCTAGCAAAGCATTAGTAATAACAGAAGCAATGGGAGAAAGCCACCAAGCCTCCCAAGATAGTTTTCAAGGGGCCAAGAGCAGCAACCTATACTCTCAATAGGCCAAATGAATTTGCCTCTTTCTGCCCAGCCCTTCACACAGCATGATAGGCATAATAGCACTTGGTCTGAATAAAAACAGAAATAGAAGCAAGAAAAAGCTGGCCCTGGGACAGAATTTTAAAAGTATGAATGCATAGTTCTGAAAAAGGATTTTACTTTAATTTGAGGTTTTAATAGTATAGGCTTTTTCCAGTCTTGTCGTCATCGTCTTTTTAATCCCTGATCTATGAACAGGAGACTTGGGTTTTAATATTCCCCTCTGTTACTATGCCAATGAACTGGTCATGTAGCCTCTGTGGGTGTGGTTTCTGCAGTCTTAACTTGGAGGGATTAGAAAACACCATCTCTGAGATCCTACTTTGATATTTTCTTCTGCAAACATATTTTGACAAAGTAAGAAGTGATCCCAATAATAAGAAGGGCAAAACTTAGTGTTGTACTTCTTTGGTTAATCTCTCAGCTAACTTAATATGTACTAAAGTCTCATATTCTGTTTCTTTGAAACTCATAATTACTCATCTATAAAATGGGGATAATATATGTCTCACTGGGTTTTCTGAGGATTAAATTATATACCGGATGTAAATGAGACGATGGTTGCTGCATCGATGGTTGCTGAGTAAGTGTTAGTATTTATCTTATGGATCCTTGGTAACCCCCTTTGTGCCTGTCTTGGTTGATTAGCGGTAAGTATTTGATAGCTTGTGAAAGTAGGATAGAGATTTTGGGAAGGACCTAGCACAAATACAAACCAAAGATGGTGTAAAGGATTGAAAGAGGTGAGGATGGAGCTGTCCTCCCTCTACCTCTCAATGACACAACACATACCGTGTTTCCCTGAAAATAAGGCACTGTCTTATATTTATTTTTTCTCAAGAAGACACACTAGGGCTTATTTTCAGGGGATGTCTTATTTCTATTATGTATAATACAACAATCTACATTTATTCAAATACAGTTAAGTCATCTTCTTCTGGAATCTGACAGGGGGAGTCAACCTTGTTGGTGGGGCTGGCGCTAGTGATGCGTGAACTTCTTTCCCCTGGTTGTTCTCACGTGTGCAATAGGATGCCTGTGACTGCCATTACCACATGCACACCCGCGCAAGTGTGGATGGCTTGGAGAAAGGAGCTATGGCAGATAAAAGGTATTCCAGTCTTCCTTACTGCTCAGCGCCAAAATGCATGCCCATCACTAGGTCTTATTATCAGGGTAAGGCTTATATTTAAGAAATGCATAGAAATCCTGCTAGGATTATTTTGGGGGTAGGTCTTATTTTCAGGAAAACACAGCAGTACCTAAACATACCCAGGATTTCCGTGTTTCTATTTGTCATGCTATTTCAACATGCTTGCAGCATAACCTGGCAAACTATGATGGGACGGGAAGATTTGGGAAGGACAAGGCCTAGATCAGGCAGCCCAAGTGACCCTCACTAATATTGGGAATACAAGCATGCTCAAAGAGGCAGGCAGAACAATGGGTGCAGCATCTACAGCAGCATAATTATTACTGAGCCCTTAAATGCTTTACTAGTTATTTCATTCTATCTTCACAACTCTAAGAAGTGATATTGCTATTCCCATTTTTTCTGACAAAGAAATCATAGTCATAAGGGGGTACAAATCTTATCCAAGGCCACAGAGATAATGAATGGCTGATCCTGGATTTGAAACAAGGCTCCTTCCCTTCAGAGCCCTCGTCCACCACACTTCAGGGCTTCTTAGAGATACTCTCTTCAGAATCAGTGACTCTCACTAGGGTATTGGTCAGGTGGTAACTGGGGGGCTGAGGCAGAATCTAGGGTCCAGAGTTGGATGAGGACCATGCAACCATGAGGGGTTACCAAGCTGGGTCTGAGACACAGAGAGCAAGGTGGGGTGCCTAAGTGCAGAATGGGGAATAGGGAGAGCTAGGGACAAGGCAGAAACTTCATCTTAAGAATTAAAATAAATGGACTGACACAAACAGCCAAAATGACTCGCCAGTCCAGCTTATTGAGAAGATAGATGGTCCTCATATTCTATGAATCTAAAGCTGTGATTTATCCTAGAATTTAATGTTGAGCCACATCAATTAAAGGATGAGAGAAGGTATGTTCTAGAAGAATCCAGTTCTGGCTCACCATAAGTCACAGAGGATTTGAGACATGAGCCTTGATGCCCTCTGTTGTCATTGATTTCATCCACAAAACTAACATAGCTAGTGCATGTGGCAAACACTCCCCCCAACAAAACAAAGGCTATCTTTTGTTCCTTATATTAAAAAGATCTTTCTAAGTAGCCTCATAGAAACTTCTGTTTTCTAGTATTATATACAACTAAAGCTGAACCTTCTGTATAGTATTCTACAAAACAAAACAAACAAAAAAACCTGACATTCAAATAAGCATTGAAAAGTAATTTAAATATTACCAAAATCTCTCAGAAGCATCAGAGAAGAATATTATACTTCATGACACACACAAAAAATTCTAGTTGTTGATCCTCTTTACCTATATTTCTCACCAAAGTTTCACTCATCACTGTTGTTGCTTGCCCCTTCCCCAATAATTTCTTCTGCCTTCCTCCTTAACTGTATAAAAGATCTCCACCCATGAAAGAAGGTGGAAGGAGGAAAAGCTACAAATAATATTCACCTCTAGGCTCAGTACCTGTAGCTCAAGTGGCTAGGGTGTCAGCCATACACTGGAGTTGGCAGGTTTGAATCCAGCCCAGGCCCGACAAACAACAATGACAACTACGACTTAAAAAATATAGCCAGGCGTTGTGGCAGATGCCTGTAGTCCCAGCTACTTGGGAGGCCGAGGCAAGAGAATCGCTTAAGCCCAAGAGTTTGAGGTTGCTGTGATGCCATAGCACTCTACCCAGGGCAACATCTTGACACTCTGTCTCAAAAATAATAATAATAATAATATTCACCTTTAGTATTTTGTCCCTATAACAGTCTTTGTGAGTGAATCATAAAAAGAGAACCAACCAGCATTAGGAACACTGTCGGCTATTATTAATTGCTTGGCTTTGCTCCTCCAACCATTACTACTTTCCAAATGTCTCTCTCCTATTACCACCAGTGAGATACACTCATTCAATCAGCCAGACTTCAAGTAAAGTCTTGATTTTGCACAATACATAGGAAAGTGAGAGATGTATGAGACATAAGACCTACCCTCAAAGAACCTAGAAATTGAATAAGAGCAATGGAACATGCATCCAAATTATAGTAGAAGCTTCATAATTGGCCACCTCCCTACACTGACCACCTCCTTAGGTTGACCTAATTTTCATAGACTGGAGATGCACCACATGTACATATCAGTATAGTAGGCCTAGTTCCTTATGTTGGCCACCTCTGTATGCTGACCAGTTTGTTACAATCCCTTGGATGGTCAGCTTACAGAGGGTCTACTGTGTTATTAGAGTAATAGTATTAAGTGGAAAATCCATAAAGTATGGATAAGATCCAAGAAACCCTTGGCGAGGGGATCCACCAACACAAATCACATACGGTGTGCTAACTGCTCACTTCCTCCTCTATTTCCAAGACATGCTCATACAACCTCCTGGATCCCTCTCTATTAAGGTGCTCCAGATGCATTTTTCCAGTAATATCAGCTTAAAGGAAAATGAAATCAGATCAACATAAGTACAGACTAGAAGAAAAACAATGTACTAAAAGGCAAAACTGAGTCTTCTTTGTAGAAAGAAAGAACAACCTAATGGATACCTTTGTGAAGAACAACAAAAAAACTCTAAAGAATTTTGTTATCAGTAGATCTTGCTGATCTAGTCTCTACAGTGACTATCACTAAGAGAATTTCTAAAAACGATTTGATCGTGTCTTATTTAAAATGTCTCATCACTTTCAAGATTTCCCCTCGTCCTCTGATTATGACTCATAAGTTCAGTTTTGAGTAGACAGATGTCTGCCTGTCTCTCTAGCCACATATTATACTACCCCATACTGCCTGCATATTCTCTGCTTTAATTCTGTTTAACCATTTGCAGTAATGGGTCATTTCTACATCCCAAGCCTACCCCATTCATGTGCTTATCACATTGCTCTGTAATTGTATTTTCCCAAGTCATTCACCTTCCAGAAAATTAGCCCCACACAGACATGGGCCAGGTCTACCATATTCACCACTGATCCCTTAGAGCCTATTTTAACACCAGGAAAATAGTAAATATTTAATGAATGTTGCATGAATGAATAACTAAAATCACAAGAAAACCATCACCTGTTCTGGGTTGGGTTCCCTGAGATGAAGTTTTGCATACAGAAGGTTCACTGAGTAGTAACTGAAGTAGGAAAGTGCAGTGGGATGAAGTTGGACTGTACTGTGAATTTCATAAGAAGCTGGAATCCAAGGTGACTCTTCAGAGTTGTCCCTAATAGAGGCACATGGATCAGGCTTTTATACCCTTGGACCAGACCAACTGGTTATCAAATGCCAGTTGTTCCGAAGGAAGACTGGTCAACTTAGGTGATTCAGCTCCCTTTGAACAAGGATAAGTCCTTGAAAAGGAATCAGCTGTGAGTCCCTAGCATCTAGTCCTGCTGGTAGCTTGAAAAATTAGTGTCTCGATCCTGAAGAGGAATCTGAACGATGCACTACAGTGTCTACTGCATTTCCCTGTACCAACAGCACACAGCATGCATGCTTCAATTTACTAAACTCTAGAAATATCCTCCTGCCCTGAAATCCATCCAAGAACAACCTAAAGTGCTCAGTTACTGATGGAGTATGTACCAGTCCTACCACCATCACATTCAAGTCTCCCTATTCAGGGAGTATTTGTGGAACACCTACTATATGCTGGGCATTATTTAGTAGGGCATTATTCAGTAGTACATAAAGTTGATGGAAGTTCCTACCTTCACTGAGCTTTCATTCTAGAAGGCACACAGTTAGAAAAGCAAAAACTGGAAATGCAGGGTGATTTGTGCTATGAAAACATTAAAGAAGAGATAGGAAATACAGAGTTCCAAGATTGATGGAAAGGTGGGTGGTCAGGGAAGGCCTCACCAACAAGTGATTTGAGCAAGGCCATTTAGATATCTGGGGGAAGAGCTTTGCAGGCAGAGAGAAGAACTTCCCCAAAGGCCTTGGGTGTGAGCAAGCCTCGATGTTAAAAGGCAGCCTGGAGGCCAAAGAGCCTGGAAAGGACTGAACAAAGGAGAGCCTAGTGGGAGAATAGGGGCAGGCTATAGGCCATGATATAGCATGGTCTTGTACTGTCAGCAAGCTGTGAGGCTATGAAAAATTTAAATAGAAGAACAGAAAGATCTGCCTTATATTTAAAGACCACTGTGAATGCTACCAAAAATCAGTATTGGGGAAAGAACAGATGGTAGAATTCTAGTTAAGAGAGTATTCACATACTCCAGGCACCAAATGATGGGTTCTTGGGCCAAGGTAATAGGGGTGGAGATGATAGGAAGTGGTTAGATTCTGAAAATATTTTTGAGATAGAGCTGCCAACATTTGCTGGCAGACCAGATACAGGTTATGAGAAGGAGTGTGAAGTCAAGAGTTTCGGTCTGAGCAACTGAAAGGGTAGAGCTGCCATTTACTGAAATGAGAAAAAGTATCTCAGTGAGGGAAGCAGCTTTGGGGGAAGAAGACAAGGAGTTCAGTTTGGGGCGTGCTAAGTTAGAGATGCCTATTGGACACCCAAATGGAAATGTTGAGTATATGTGAGGTATAGAGGAGCAATGACGCTAGAGATATAAACGGTGACAACCATCCATATATACATGATACTTCAAGGCATGGGACTAGAAGAGATCACCAAGAGAGTGAGAAGAGGGGAGGGAAGGAGAGGCCAGGAGAGTAGAGTTTTAAAGATTGTACCCTGGGACATTGCACACATGGCCTTTCAGTGCCCCACATAGCCTCTGACATCATTCCCCTTCTACACCAAGAAAACTTGCATTGGACAGAAATGCCTCCTTCACCATACTTGGCATGGCTTGAGCGTTTGGGACATGCCTATGTTAGAACACAATCTCTGGTGATTGAATTATCAATTCTACACCTTCATTTCCTCAGATATCTATATCCTACATCCTATATATCTACTCTGTCGTCATGGCCCTGTGATGAAAAACATGGCCTGCCCCACTCCCCTGGGCTTGGCCATGTGACTTGCTTTGTCCAGTGAGATTGTAGTAGTCATGATACCAGCAAAGACTTGACTCATGCTTGTGTGGCTGGGTTTGCCTATTAGTATTTCTGCCGTTGCCATAAGAAGAAATCATTTTGGTGGCATGCAACTCCAGCCTAGGATTCAGAATGAGACACATGGAAGAAAGCCTCCCCAGCCCTCTCAGAGGCAAGTAAGAGAGAAGTAACTGTTTCTTGTTGTATGCTTCTTTGATTTTATAACTGCTAGTTATGCAGAAATAGATGACAAATACAGTAGTGACTTGTTAGCTGTGTAACTTTATAGCCTTAGTCCCTTTATCTACACAAAGAGATTTGAATATACCCCTTCTTCTGAGTTGTAATGAAGATGAAGTAAAATAATACACACAAAATTCTAGTTATAATCTGGCACAATATAGATGCATGTCAAAAGTTAATCAGCATCCTCAGATTTCCCCCTAAAGTCAGTGGTCAACACTGACTTTCCATACACACTAGTATGGTTCTGAGAGTAGTCAGATTTTTGTCAAAAAAGGGTCATCCGGCTCGGTGCCTGTGGCTCAATCGGCTAAGGTGCCAGCCACGTACACCTAAGGTGGCAAGTTCGAATCCCTAGCCGGGGCCCGCCAAACAACAATGATGGCTGCAACCAAAAAAAAAATGGCCGGGCGTTGTGGAGGGCGCCTGTGGTCCCAGCTACTTGGGAGGCGGAGGCAGGAAACTCGCTTGAGCCCAGGAGTTGGAGGTTGCTGTGATGTGTGATGCCATGGCACTCTACCCAAGGGGATAGCTTGAGGCTCCGTCTCAAAAAAAAAAAAAAAAAAAAAAGGGTCACCCCTGTTGAAGAGAAAGAGTAGGTGTCCAAGTTGCTTTGCTAATTGCCTTCATCATTTAGAATTTTAACACAAGCGATAGCAATGTAATTTCTTAGGTTGCTTGATAAATAACTAGAGCCAGAAAAGCCAGCAAATTCAGTTCCATCGTGTCTTCGTGGGACCCTCTATCTTTAGAAATATAAGCCTATTTCAATAGTGCACTTAGGATACCCTTTGTCCCTTGAGAAATAACTGGCTTTTGTTTATGACGAGCCTGAATGCATGCACATGTGCACACACTACACCATATATACTGCCCTTCATCATCCCAGGCTTTTGTTCATCAAAATAATAGCGAGTGGTGGCATAAAGCCATTCTCTCAGAAATAATTCATTACAAACAAAATCATCCAAATGCCAGTTCTTCTGCCCAGAATGACCTTCAACAGGATAGCTTCTGAAGACTCACCTGCAGCAGTCGGTGGCAGTAACACAACATTAACTCCAACAATGCTTATTGCCTTACTGGGCTGTCACTAGCTTTGGCTAATCCTTTTTCTATCTTTACTATCTGGAGCTGACCTTTAATCCTTACAATCAGAATGCAAACAGTTGAACAGCTCAAGTGGCTTTCTTTAAGGTTGTGGTGATGAGCTGAATAAGCCTTCCTAAATACCCCCAGGTCTCTAGGTAAAGTGAGAAGGAAAAGTCTAAGGAAGGCCATGGGGATGTCTTTATGTAGATTTAGGCAAGTTAGTCCACAGAAAAAAATTAATCAACTACAGAAAAAAAAAAAACCCCAGTATTTACTAGTCTGCAAAAACAGGATGAGTGATGAATATTCATTTCTTTATCTTCTTAAATCCACACAGTGTGGCAAGAAATTTAGTTCAGTCAATATGGAGATTTATCCCAGGCTAAGTTCTTAGCATCTTACATAAGGTTAAGCTGTCGGGAAGGTTTGTCCTGGTATGAGTCCATGCTAGGTACCACCAGGATTCCCACTGTACCAGTGTTCATTCTCTTGAAACATTTGTCTCAGTCACCATGCATACAGGATGTCTCACGGTCTTTGGCACCCCAGTGCCTGGGGAACAGCCTTCCAAAGCATAGCATATGGATACTCCTCAGAGGCTATAGCCTGCCCTGTGGTTGGCCACAAAGTAAGGGTGTCACTCCTACAGTTGTTCCTTGGTCTGACCTCTCACCTTTCCTTTAGTGTCTCAGGGAAGTTTACCCTCTCGCCTGGCAGTTCTTCCCAAAGACTGCCTCTCTCTTCTATTAATAGCTATCCTAAGAGTTCTTAGCACCTCTTCAAAACATTTTGACTTTTGAAAAAAAAAAAAGATAAAAAAGGAAAGGTCAAACATTCATTGCCTTAATCTGGATTTCCTAAAAAGTGGAGCCTGAGGCAAAGGCTTGTGCAGTTAATTTACTAGGAAGTCAACTCCCAGGGAGCCAGAGCAGGGGCAGGGGAGGAAGGAAAACAAGTGTGAGCTCATATCCCGCTGGCCAGCTCTGAGTATGACTGATCACCCAGTCTCATCACACCATTCTCCAAGAGACTGAATAAATTCCATTTCAGAACCATCCTTCTCACTGGGGGTGAGAGGCAGAAGAGGAAATATCAACCACTTCCCACTCATCAAAACTCATCCCATAAAATTGCTATGGTCTGAATATTTGTGGTTTTCTCAAAATTCATGTGTTAAAACTTAATCCTTGATTTAATGGTATTAGGAGGTGAGATCTTAGGTGATTAGGTCACGAGGGCTTGTAAGAGATTTGTGCCTTATAAAGAAGGTCCCAGAGAGTTGCCTTTTCCTTTCTACTGTGTGAGGACATAGCTAGAAGGCTCCATCTTTAAACCAGAAAGCAGGCCCTAGCCAGACAGCAGATCTGCTAACACCTTGACCTTGGACTTTCCAGTCTCCAAAATTGTGAGAAATTAATTTCTATTATTTATAAGCTACCCTGTCTTTACTATTCATTATACCAGCTTGGGTGGATTAAGACAGGGGTATAATTCCTCCACAATTCCACTTGTACATATTTAGGTGCCAAGCACAGTGCTGCCGGGTCTTCCAAGAGCAGCACCTATGTAAAGTTGGTTGAACGCACACAATTGGTCATCTCAGAGACATCTGAAACCTACAACAGATGAGACCAGGAGCATGTGAAGCATTGCTGAAGAAATGTGTGTTACAGCAGTGCGTGAATATGCATTTAAAGAAACTGGGTTTTTACCAAACATACTAGTCATAATTAATATCTAAATGTATAAAACATGTAAACATAAATATACTATGCATAAAATATTATAAAATATAAATGTTACATTCCAAATTAGCATTGTCTCTATCAAGGTCGCCATTCATTCATTCAGTCATAAGTGTTTGGTGGATTCCCAGATTAGCAGTGAATAAAACAGGTAAAGTCCCTGACCAGCGATGGAATTATCTGAAAAAATATTTTTGCCTTAAAAGTCAGCACTGAGTTCTTTTAATATCTTTAACCATCTCAAATTTTTCTTTTTATGAATCATTTGACTTTGGGGGATTGCCAACAACCAAAACACTCAGATCAAGAAATGGTCAACCTGGGTAATGAAGTTTATTAATTAAAACAGAGACATTAATATTAAAAAGTAAGACTAGGTTTTTTATGGGCTATTCTAGAAAATGCAAAAATTAGTAAATGGTGAATCTATAGTTTAGAGAGTAAAGTTTCTTGTGTTTTCTGAGTCTTCCCTCTTTTTAACATGAGAGCATTACTTTAGAAGAAGCAGCAAGGTAAGTGCTAAGTTGCTTCTTTGTAATCTTCCTGCTCCTATGACATTTCAGGAAGATATGACAATTCTAAAAATGCTGACATTTTTCTCACTTAAGAATGATCATAGAAATAAAAGAGATTTCTTCTCCTTATACAGAAAGTATACAAGCAACTCTTTAGTCTCCTTCTAAAATGGAGGATCACTTCAATTGGAAACTCCAAATGAATGTTTATTATCTTTGCCAAAAAAAAAAAAAAATTAACTGTGATAATTCATTACTAAACCAACAAAAAACTATAAAATTTGTAATAAAAAATTGTACCAACCTTAAAAATGATATCCCACTCATACTACATATTTTTTCATCAATTATTCTATTGGTCTTTCCCACAGCTATCAGTATATAATTCAAACAATGTATCTGGGAATCTCTAAAACTGCATGCCCTTGTTCTACAAATGGGGGAACTGAAGCCCAAAGAGAAGCCATGACTCTTAGCCGAAGTCACTCCATTAATAATTGACTTAAGCAAGTTCAACCCCTGGTGCAGAAATTTTTCCTGTATACAAACCCTCACAGAGGGAATATTGAAAATAACTTAAATTTATTTTACCTATTTCCTCCTTTGTCATACAAGGCCAACTTCTTATGCATAGCAATTCAACTCAGCCTCAAAGTTTGCTTATGCTAATTATTTCATTACTGAGGCAAACAAAAATACATCCTGTTAACTAGCCTCCTTCAGTAACAACTACTGATGATACATTTTCGCTTAGACATACTCTTAGAAGCCTCAGGTTCAACCCTTAGGCCACTACCACTCCAGCAGCTTCCAAATGTGGTTTTCTCCATCTCATTACATATCTGGACATATGGAGAAGTATTGTTATATTGATAATAAGTTATACTCTTCTGAACCTTCATCATTCCTCCAATTATTCAACAAATGTTAAGTAAGGCCTGACTTAATGTATTAGGCTCTGTTCTAATAAAAATATCATGAACATCTAAGTCACAAAATGTAGTTCTGCAACATAACATGGTTTCAAATGGCCACTTGATATTTCATTACATAATTTACCAGTGTTTTTGATGAGTACGGACCCTGATGGTCTACCATTCCATGGATCTATCCTTTGTTCTCAGGGAAGATAATACTATCTCTGAGCATTCTTCTCTGCTCAATCAACATGCTTCAGCCCCTCTTATCATATGTCCTCTAATTTCATTCCAGTCAGTCTTGAAAAAGAATATGGAACAACAAGCCCTCACATTTTTCTAAGTGTGGAAACAGAAGTGTTCATGATTTCTTTAGTCATTCAACCAGAATTCATCAAGTCTCTCTTTTGGGTTGAATGATGTGATAGAGTTAGCCATACAGCAATAAATATGGCGCACAAACACTTAACAGAAAGTGTCACAATTAGACAACAGCCTTTAGTTAGGCAATTGTTCTCCGGCTGAACCAGAGACAAGACTAAGACAGCTTTACCAATTTTTGGTCCAGAACATAACTCTAATTTGTATATCCTTTCCTACATAGGCTTTTCATTCAGTTTTAAGGTTTGTATTCATATCCATTGTGATATAACAAATTACCCCCAAACTTAGCAGTTTAAAAATGTCAGGTATCTACCATCTCAGGGTTCCTATGGGCTAGACACTTGGGGTGGCTTAGCTGGTAGTTCAGGCTCAGAGTCTCTGCAGCTGGGGCTGCATCATCTGAAGGACTGACTGGGGCTGGACAGCCCACTTCCAAGAGGGCTCACTCACATGACTGTTTGCAGGAAGTCTCATTCCTTTCTGGCTATGGGCAGGAGATCTCCCTTCCCTGCTGTGCAGATTTCTCCATTGGGCTGCTGGAGGGTCCTCATGACATGGTGACTGGCTTCCCCCAGAGTGAGTGCTGTAAGAGAGAGAAAGGTGGAATGCATAAAGCCTCTCATAGCCTGGTTTTGCAACTATTGTCGTGTCTGATCTATCCTACTAGTCAACCTACAAACCAACTCTGGTATCACAAGGAAGGGAGCTACATGGGAGTGTGAATACCAGGAGGCAGGGATCACTCATACCCAACCTGGAGGCTGACCTAAATTAGAGGCATTAGCAAGTTAAAAATCACTTGAGTTCTAAAACCTCAGAAAAATGTTAGGAATATAATAATTTAGTAGAAGATTTCATATGAAAATCACAAAATAACTGTCTCTAAAGTCATGAGAGAGAACAGA
This sequence comes from Galagoides demidoff, assembly GCA_963574575.1. Taxonomy (NCBI): domain Eukaryota; kingdom Metazoa; phylum Chordata; class Mammalia; order Primates; family Galagidae; genus Galagoides; species Galagoides demidoff. The sequence continues at coordinate 957 of CAUYQV010023470.1, read as the reverse complement.
ATAAAAACTACAGGGTACCCTGAAAGTCACCTATAAAGTCACCATACATCGAGAAAATGGGGAATTGTAGCAAAATGTATCTTTATTTACCAAATATCATTACAAAATTTTGTAGAACCTCCATAGTTGACCACCTCCCTACACTGACCACCTCCTTAAGTTGACTTTATTTTCATAGACTAGGCCTGCACAATATGTACGAATTAGTACAGTGGACCTAGTTCCTTATATTGACCACTTCTGTATGTTGACCAGTTTATTACCCTCCCTTGGGCAATCTTAAAGAGGTTAAGAGGTTCTACTTAAAGAGGTTCTACTCTTTTTTTTTTTAAGACATTTATATTCAACCTTTAGACAAATTCACATGTACTTAATAGGATAAATTATAGGCGTGATCCCCACAATATCATTCTCTTCACCCATCCTCCCCTCTCCCCTCCCTCCTCCCCTTTCCGCATAGTCTAGGGCTCCATTTGGATTGTAGCTTTCTTAAGATAGCTAACAATTAATTTCATAATAGTGTTGAGTACATTGGATACTTTTTCTTCCATTCTTGAGATACTTTGCTAAGGAGGACATTTTCCAGCTCCATCCATGTAAACATGAAGGAGGCAAAGTCTCCATCTTTTTTTGTGGCTGTGTAGTATTCCATGGTGTACATATACCACAATTTATTGATCCATTCATGGGTCGATGGGCACTTGGGCTTCTTCCATGACCTAGCGATTGTGAATTGGCCTGCAATGAACATTCTGGTACAGATATCTGTATTATAGCGTGATTTATGGTCTTCTCGATATATACCTAACAGAGGAATTACAGGATCAAATGGTAGATCTATATTTAGATCTCTGAATGTTCTCCACATGGTTTTCCAAAAGGGACGTATTAGTTTGCATTCCCACCAGCAGTGTAGTGGTGTTCCCTTTTCTCCACAACCCCGCCAGCATCTGTGAT
>CAUYQV010023468.1:0-45731 GCA_963574575.1 Galagoides demidoff | reverse complement strand
GCCGAGCCTCATCAACTATTCTTAATGCAATAGAGTCTGTCAGTGCCTGACACACAGTAGGTACTCAATAAATAAATATCAGGTGACAGAGCTTCTTTTTTCAAATGGCTTTTCTATCTTCTTTGTAATAAAAAGTACCTGCTTTGAATACTCAATTCTACTTTTGTTTAATGCCCTTTATGTCTTAAGGGTTGATATTCTGTGTACCTCATCAGTTTGGAAGATGGTTTTTCATAGTGTATCTTATTTGAGTCTTAAAATAATCTAGGGGGATTAGTAAGACAAATATCTTTACTTCTATCTTACAGACGGAACTACTGAGATTCACGGAGGTCAGAAGACTTGTCTAAGGTCAGAGAACTAAACCTAATCTTACACTTAGACTCAGTCTACTTTTCACAGTGCCACAGGTTCTGTACATTGGCAACATTCTTTTACTAGTCTTGTTTAATATTCCTTGCATTTGCCAGGCAAAATGGCTTACACCTATAATCCCAGCACTTTGATGGGCTGAGATGGAAGGATTCAGGCTGAGCATTCAAGACCAGCCTAGGCAACAGTGAAACCCCATCTCTATAAAAAAAAAAATAAAATAAAAATTAGCTGGAAGTTGTAGGGTACTTACAGTCCCAACTACTGAGGAGGCTGAGGCAGGAGGACAGTCTGAGCCCAGGAGTTGGAGGCCACAATGAGCTATGACATGCCACTGAATTCCTGCCCAGGCAACAAAGTGAGATCCTGTCTCTAAAGAAAGAAAAAAAACTCCTTGCATCAGCTGTCTTGGTTTAGGTAACAACTAATTATATCTACTATCTATCTCTCTATCACCTATTAAGTGAGGAATATATTTAAACAGAAAATAAAGAAGCAGTTATATTTAGTCTTCAAGTGTAAAAACAAAAACTTTTTATAGAAAATTCTAGTGAGGAAGCATTGGTTTAACCTTAATATTATGGTAATGAATTTGTTACAAAACAGAAAAAAATCTTCTGCTAACTATTTGAACATTTTACAAAAATTGCTTTTAGTCATTGCTAGAATGGCTCAATGACTTAACGTATGTGCATAAGGGGTGTGTAGTGCTAATTGTATTCACAACACAAAAATGTTCTCAAGTTTTCTTTGGCCAATGGACTGAGATCAAGGAGTCTGACATTTCACAGATCTAAATAATAATTTGATGGTTAGCTCATTACAGGGAACGTGGTAGTGTAAAACAGCCTTAGTACATCTATCCTGGAATTTTAGGGTTCCTATAGAATCCTTCCATGATTTGTTTATGATGTAGAGATGATTGACTCTGTCAGTTACTAATAAATGGTAAATAAAAAAGTAACCTGCGATATTAAAGTACTACATTAGCTACATTGTGATTAAATTACAGTAACACCACCAGCTATAAACCTTTATAGAATCTTCTCAACCATGCAGTAATTCTCCTAACTATACTATTATGTAGAGCACAAATATTTCTTTGTAAGTCCAAAGCAATACATCAGGGAAGCGTTTACTGCTGAAGCTAGATTGAGAGTAAATGCATCTTGGGTTGCTATGAATAAAAGCTCTAGCTTCTCATTACTTTATGACAAGACACAGAAATTCACTTTACTTTTCATTTAAGCTTTTCGGCTTCCGTTTATAGATGTATGCCTTCACGCTTTTATTCTCTTCTTGCTTCAGCCGTACGTAATAAATGATTATAAATTTTCACATTTGACCACCTCTCTGCTAGTCTCATGCTTAATGCACAAAGTTAGGAAGCTGCAGGTAAAATTTCACAAACACTTTTATTTATGATGTTGTCCTTGGTAACGGAAATTTCAATGTACTGAAATGAAAAGTATGATTAAAGGGATACGACGTCCTGACAAGGATAGTAGAGGGCAGCCTTCTATTTCCTACTGAAAATATATAATACTTTTTTGACATCAATTTCATAGAGAATAGACATGGGTTGGTCATGGAAAAAAAGACACAAACATGTTTCTAACTTCAGTAGTCTTGAATTTTTGCTCCTATAACTTAACATTAGAAATACCTTTGTATGAATTGATGAGCTTCTGAATTGAAAAAATACTTTATCTTAATTAAAACATAATACCAAAGCCTGAACAGAATTAAAGGCAAAATGTAATTTGGAACAAAAGAATTCTTTCTCTGGAAAACAATATAAGTGAAAAAAACAAACAAACTGATTGTCCCTGACCGTTTTAATTATTTCAATAATTGGGCTTATTATTTTAATTCTCTAAGTAGGAAGAGAGATAGACAAATTGGAAAAGTTAGAAACATTCATAAAGAAATATATTTAGCTTTTTCTGTATTTGCCCCAAATTGTCATTAAGCGAACCAGATGCAACCTAAGTCTGTGAACTGTTTATGAAGTTAAACGTCTTTGAATGTTTGAGGCTATATGATTTCCCCTTTTCCTATAATTTAGGGGGTAAAAATAAACAATTGGTAGAACTTCCTCTAGTAAAGTCCCTCTCCTCAAATAAAATTCTGCCGCTACAAAGTCCAGTTTTTGTGCCTGGAAATTAGAATTGCTTGAGACACATTAGTTTCACCCACAAGTCTTATTCTGGTCTCTAACCAGTTAACAAAATGTGTTATCAGGAGATTGGAGTTCAAGGATCATTCTCACTTCTTCAGCCTTGTCCTGCCACAGCAGGGCATGAAAGCTATTTCCTACTGAAGAAGAAGATATAACATCTTGATTTCAAATCTCTGGAAATAAGATATTGTAGAAATTTAAAAATATATATCCTCTTGATTTCCTATCCATAGAAATAAGAACCTGGAAATTTACTTTGAATAGTGGTTGATTTAGCCGGCATATGGCCCATCTCTGGGCGTTAATTAATCACTGAGTTATCTTTAGGATCGTCTGTGTCTCGTGCCTCTGTGTCACTAATTCACTCACAGTGCGTGTATTTAATGGGTTTCTACAGGGCATCAGGCCAAGCGAGGAAGGAGGAAAGACACCCCAAAAGAATCAAGCATAGTGCCTGTCGTCCAGGAGCTTACAGTCTGGCAAAGGAGATAAGACTTGCGCACAAATACCATAAAATTACAAGTCAGCAAATAATCAGAGCCAGATGAGGAAAGAGGTAAATTCTACGAAATTATGCCACATGGGAAGGACGGCGTGTAACCAGCTGCCATCTGGTAGTTGCAGGGAGTTTGGGTGGTCTGTTCGTCGGTCTCAGTTCATGTCTCGGGCAGAGGTCAGTAAATTCCATAGAGCTGAGCGCTGCCATTGAAGGACCAAGGGCTAAAATCCCTGCAATGTCCTTGGTGCTTCAGAGAGATCCAAAGTGCAGACAGAGGCGAGAGTGAGGAAGAGGGGGAGGGACAGGTCTAGAGGACAGGAGGTGAGACGCAGCATCAAGGGCTCAGCGACACTGATGTGATGACGCAGGGCGTGTCGAAAAGGTGCTCGAAAGACACCTTGCCGGTTTTGCATTAATGAAAAATAAGAGGATTTTAAAAGCCCCGGCAGAGGGCTTGCTATAGGCCACAAGTCCACAGTCACTACGTTTTTAGGAAAGTACTCTACTCATACGTAGGCTAAAAAAAAAATGTAGCCGTGCGGCATTTCAACAACCTCACAACTTTCTTCAATTACTGTTCCTGCAAGTGCTTTCTGACAGCTTCCATTTGTTGCTCAGCTATTGCAGAACCCTGAAAAATATATTATGTCTCATGTCAGTTATAAAAATAACACCACAAATTATAACCAAAACAAAATTACCCAGTAATTATCATTTAGATGTCCGTTTTAATCCTTCTCAGCGTTACTGTTACTTTAGTCTGCCTTTATGAGCCAGACAATTTAACACAAGGCACACTGGAGGGGTTTATTTAAATATTTCTCTTTTACCATGTGCTGGGATAATATCTGAAATCTACCTTTCTGAGCACTCTGTGAGTGCCTTAATCTCAAGAGCACTTCTAAATACATTGAATACTAACAGCCTTAAATTGGACCAAATAGGCAGAGTAAACATGTGGTGTCGATTATGGGAAAATCGAACAAAGGTTAGAGGAATAAGAACAGAGCTCACACTTTCTTTTAACTTGTTAATGTCTCTGACCCTTTTGTACAAAAAAAAATCACTTTAATCAACATTATATACATTTCATTGTGGCCTTACCATTTAACAGCCTGTAAAAAATGTTTGGCTATCAATTATACACATCAAGTTGATATGCTGCAGGACTGGGGGTCATTTACGCTCGCAATTAAATTGGAGAGGGCTTGAGGAGACCCACATGGTTAACAAGGCTTTCCCTATCCTCCCCACTCAGCCTTTTTGAAGCTTCCAGAGATGAAGAAGCTTAATTAAACTTAGCAGAGATCTCTTTTTCACCATAAGAACTGAGAGTGAAGGTGTAGTGAGGTTTAAATCTGGGCCTTCTTTTCCCCCATTTACACTGTCACCTCTCCCGTGTACTCACACACCCCATAGTTCCACGTAAATGCACGGATTTTAGTCAAACAAATTTATTAAAAATAGGTTCTTGACTTTCTCTGGGTCTCATCAGAAGTCAAAACAGTCTGGCAGGTCTAAGAATGTCATCTAAATTCAAGTAATCACATGTGAATCTCTCTAAATGTAGAGTATAAATGTCTTAACACAGTAACTAAGACAAAGACATGAAGGCTTTGTTAACCAGTTGGATGAAAGTATTTCAAATTGTATAGAGAGGCTTGGCACCTGTGGCTCAATCGGCTAAGGCGCCAGCCACGTACATCTAAGATGGTGGGTTCGAATCCCCAGCCCGGGCCGCCAAACAACAATGATGGCTGCAACCAAAAAATGGCCGGGCGTTGTGGCGGGCGCCTGTGGTCCTAGCTACTTGAGAGGCTGAGGCAGGAGACTCGCTTGAGCCCAGGAGTTGGAGGTTGCTATGAGCTGTGATGCCATGGCACTCTACCCAGGGGGATAGCTTGAGGCTCCATCTCAAAAAAAAAGAAATTGTATAGAGAAACAGTACACTGTACCCCATGATAGTATTAATGTACACAGCTACGATTTAATTAAAAAATATAAATAAAAATAAATTCAAGTAATCCAAGTTCAAGAATGGCCACTAGTATCTACAGTTCTGGTATGAGATGTGGGTCAGGTCACATAAGTACTCCATCATCACAAATTATAGAATAATGTATCAGAGGCCACATTACTGCTTATGTCCTTTTAATCTTATGTGAAATTGGATGGGATGTGCAATCTAGAATGATAAGACGAGATTCACAATTAAGTGGTCTTAAAATAGTGCGGCTTGAGACCAAACTCAACAACCCCAAGTTTCCTTTAAAAATTCACATACAAGGCTGGGGTATGGTGCCCTGTGCCTATAATGCTAGCACTCTGGGAGGCCTAGGTGAGTGGATCACCTGAGCTTAGAAGTTCAAGACCAGCCTGAATAAGACTGAGACCCTATCTCTACTAAAAATAGGAAAACTAGCCGAGCATTGTGGCAGGTGTCTTAGCTACTCGGGAAGCTGAGGCAAGAGGATTGCTTGAGCCCAATAGTTTGAGGTTGCTGAGAGCTATGACACCATAGCACTCTACCTGGGGTGACAGAGTGAGACCCCAAAAAAAAGAAAGAAAGAAAGAAAAACTTCACATAGAGAAGGAAAACTGTCTGATGTCCAGCAGTATGTCAATATTTTAAATGGTATTCTGTATGTCTGAAGATTCGGATGACTAGGGCTTACAGGTAGGTTAGTGTCTGGCTTCTTCATTTTACTTCATAGATTCTTCTCTTCCTTTACTCCAGCCTCATACGCTGATAAGAGGGCCCACTGGATTTCAAAGCAGATTTTAAAAGACTACTCCCTCAACATTCATTCAATAAAAAAAAATTTTTTGAGACAGTCTCACTTTCTTGCCCAGGTAGAGTGCCATGGCATCATAAGCTCACAACAACCTCAAACTCTTGAGCTCAAGTGATCCTCTTTCCTCAGCCCCCCAAGTTGCTGGCACTACAGGCACCTGCTACAACGCCTGGCTATTTTTAGAGACTTACTCTTGCTCAGGGTAGTCTCAAACCCCTGAGCTCAGGTGATCCACTTGCCTCAGTTTCCCAGAGTCCTAGGATTACAGGTGTGAGCCAATGTATCCAGCATTCAACAAAATTTTAATGTCTACCATGTCTAGGGCATTATGCAAGGTGCTAGCTTCAATTTACTACTAACACTTTTATATATATATAAAATAAATTTGTATATACTAATATTAAACATATACATATATTATTATGTATATACATATATGTGTGTGTATTATGTACATATATAATATATATGTATGTATGTTGTGTATATATAGTATATTAGAGTCAGAGTCATCTTTAAATGACATGATACCGAATCCCAAAAGAACCTCTGTTTTAGATCGGGCAGTCCTAGGAATCAGAAAAAAATTAGCTCCAAATGCCCGTTAGAGGTAGCCATTCAATCTTCAACTTTATAGGAGATGGGGAGGGTGGGACTTTGATGTTTTCAAGCAAATTAAGATACAATTTTCAAATGCCATGGCTTGACTGATATACAGAATATGAAGAATATTCTGAGATAGTCTGCTGTGTGCAAGGAGTGTCTATTTTAAATGGTGCGTCGTGATGGTAACAATGTTGCACTGTGCGGGTCTCTTCCTCCTGCTCTTGTGTGTTATAAGAAATAATGGTATGTACAGCAAGGAAAGGAAAAGAAATATAGCCACGCCTTTCTTAATATTGTACTATTTTATGATTTTAGCACCTTTCAGTTTTGCTCCTGAAAATGTATTTTCTTCGTTCAACATGCTACACTAATGAATGCAACATTTTTATTGGGAGGCTTTTTATGACTTGGAAATATGACATTCCATCTAAAAGTCTAATTATGTATATCTTGTGAAGGTAAACATCCACATAGATTAATTATTAAAAATGGGGGGGTTTTTTTGTTTGTTTTAAGGAAGCTTTTTAAAAAAATTGTTGTTGTAGACCTGTTTTAAGCATTTTTTAAATGCAGAGAGGAATCTGACAGTCTTACAGAGACATGGTGTCCTAGTCAGACCTTCATGGGCTTAAAATTGGTCTACACATCCCCAAAAGTATCGAAGTAAATGGAAGACACTAGCTGGCAGATAAATTATTATACCTGATTTCTGGTTTAATACTGATTATGTTTTGATGTTGAGATTCCATAAAGGTCTAACTTTCAAAGTACAGTAATCACCTATTATTGATCAGGTTTTATTACAAATACTCCATGGTTTCACATAAAAACTATTACAAATTGCCCACAAATAAAGTTGGAATATTTTCCAAAAGGAAGAAAGTTTCTATTGGCTTCAAAAATCTGAAAATACATGGTCATAGAACCAAGAAGAAAAAGGAAGTTTCTTGGTTCTTTCCTCCACTTCAGGAGAGATGAAGCATATGCCTGAGTTATTACAATGCATTGATCTGACTCCAACCTGAAGTTACCAAGGTTTTATAAGGCTGCAATAAAGCTTTCTTTGCATTAACCAGCCAAGCACATAAACATTTTAATGAACTGTTTTTACATGGTTCATTGGGCAGCTACCAGGCTACTATAATACAAATCACCATTCTGCCACAACCAGCTTTCTCATGATGGCTGTACTTTTTCAGTTTACCAAATGCAAATTGAATATCACAGCTCTGGAGCTTAATCAAATACTTGACTATTCAAGCATGGGAAATTCTTAGCCTGGAATTTACTATATGCATCTATTCAAAGGACTGAATCTCAGAGAATCTTGACTCTTAAGCTTCCAAACCCGAAGCACAGTTTATCGTGATAGGCATTGAGACGGCTAAAAAATAAGCCCCTCAATGTCACCGTTCTGTGTTGAAGTGGTTTTGGGCAATGAATGACAGTGTTACCAGGAAGACCAAGTAGCTGAATCACCGTTAATCTTGCAAGAGTTGGTGCCCCCAAACTGATATTTCTCTTAGGGACCTGAAGGCTTGAATGAATTATTGAACTCAGCACCGATGCAGATCAAATCTCCTTGGAATAATTAAGTGTCATTACTGACAAACACTTAAAGTAACACTAAATTATAAAATATTTATTATGTATTCTGAGAGCTTTATGACACTGTATGTGTTTTTGAGATTGAAGATTAGCCCAACACATAATTTAATAATGAATGCAAATTATAAGTGAATATTTAACAAACCATATCCCATTTTATGTCTTAACATCTCTTTGGCCAACGGTACGACTGAATGAAAAATGACTACATGATCTATTGTCCTGCTGCTAATGCTCCTGTGAAAACAAGGTGTTTTCACCTTGACGTGGCCTTTAAAATAAATTAATTTGTTAACATTTAAAAATGCAGTGTAACAGATGACATAAAACATTTATAAGACAGTTTATGACCCAACCGACCGTGTTCTAATCTAATAATATTTATTAAAACATTTTATTTGGCTAATCATTTCATGGCCAAGATTTGGAATGTTTGTTTTTGAAGTTGAGTCCAGGATTTAAATGGTACTAATGGCACCATAAAGATGTTATATGGTGTTAATATAACCTGAGTATTAAAAACATAATGAATTGCTATTTATGAACCATTAAGTTTTACCTCACCCCCAGAATAAATTTTATATCATTACAGACCTATTAATGCACCCTCTCTGCTTTCCCATCCTCCTAATTCCATCCGTCTTCCCTAAGATATACATATGCACAAGCCAAATTTATAAATATATGAAGATATTGCCGAAGTTTTTTTATTCTGGAAATCTTGTTTGTATTGAACGTAAGATAGGAAACGGTGCTTTGTTCGTTTTAAGTTTTCCTTGTGGTTGTCATCTTATTGTTCCTGACCAAGCCAGGGACCACAGCATACAGTAATAAGATGTGGGTCAGATAAGTAACCACTCTAGTGGATGTTTTGGCTCCTCTGCTAAACTAGAACCTTAAAAGAAAGCTTTCTCTCTGTTACTGAAAATGAAAGAACTGGGCGGCGCCTGTGGCTCATGGACTAGGGCACTGGCCCCATATACCAGGGGTGGCGGGTTGTTCAAGCCCAGCCGTGGCCAAAACTGCCAAAAAAGAAAGAAAGAAAGAAAAGAAAATGAAAGAACTTTCGATTTCTCCAACTCCACACATTATTTAAACAGTTATTCTGGAATTGTAACATCAGGAAAATTCTAGCCATTAAAACATTTATGTACACAAACATATTTGCCTGCAAAATACTGAAAATAGTCTCTAAATCCAGCTGTGGGGTAACTCTGGACTACCTGTGCGTGGAATATTATGTAGCCATTAAAAATCATGTCTTTCAAGCTAGGCGTGGTGGCTCATGACTATAATCCTAGCACTCTGGTGGGCTGAGACAGGTGGATTACACAGCCTAAGCAAGAGTAAGACCATCTCTACTAAAAATAGAAAAACTAGCCGGGCTTTGTGGTGGGAGCCTGTAGTCCCAGCTACTCAAGAGGCTGAGGCAAGAGGATTGCTTGAGCCCAATAGTTTGAGGTTGCTGAGAGCTATGAGGCCACAGCATTCTACCCAGGGCAAAAGAATGAAACCAAAAACAAAACAACAACAACAAAAAACCCCTTATCTTTCAAAATGAGGTAAGCCAGGAACAGAAAGTTAAACACTCCACGTACTTATCATTGTGGAAGCTAAAAAATATATAAATAAATAAATTGATCTCAGAAGTAAAAACCAGAACAGAGGATACTGAAGGCTAGAAAGGGTAAGGAGAAAGAGAGGATAGGGAGAAATTTGTTAAAGGATTCAAAATTATGGCTAAATAGGAGGCATGAGTTCTAGTGTTCTATAGCATTGTACAATGACTCTAGCGCTCATTAACAATATGCAGAGGGTACCAAAAATATGAATACACATTTTAAGAAAGGAAAAAATTATATTAATTTTTTTCTTGAGATAGGGTCCCAAGGTGTTGCCCTCAGTAGAGTGCTGTGGCGTCACAGCTCACAGCAACCTCCAACTCCTAGGCCCAAGCCATTCTCTTGCCTCAGCCTCCCAAGTAGCTGGCACTACAGGCGCCCACCACAATGCCCAGCCATTTTTTTTTGTTGCAGTTGTCATTGTTGTTCTAGCTGGCCTGGGCCAGGCTTGAACCCACCAGCTTTGGTGTATGTGGCCGGCACCCTATCCACTGAGCTACAGGCGCCGCCAGACTATATTAAATTTTTAATACTCAGGTCATGTTTGACTTCCGCAATTACAAGAGGTGCTCAATGTGACATGTATTCATCTTTCACTATCGGTATATATTGACTATTACAATTTTAATACATTAAAATGTATATACATTTTTTGGCACCCTCTGTATATTAAATAGTTTCAAACAGCTAGAAGGAGGATACTTATTGTTCCCAACACAAAGAAATGATAAATGTTTGAGATGATGGATGTGCTAATTACCCTGATCTGATCACAATACATTATTGTGTATTGCAACATATGTATGCCACAAATATGTACAATCATTGTGGGTCAATTAAAAAATAGTCTTTTTAAGTCTTGTCTTTGAATTGTGTTTAATACCATAGCAAATGCCATACTTAAGATCTAATATTAGGGAGGAAAAAAAAAATTAGGAAAAGAAACTGAATCTGGTCTTTGAGGAAAACTATGTCAAAATAAAACCAAGCCCTAAAATAGGGAAGATGACAATAAAAACAAAGTAGGAACAGTGATTATTATTTATTATCAAGGAGATAATATGTGCAGCATATAATATAATTTAAAGATGGGTGGCGCCTGTGGCTCAAAGGAGTAGGGCACTGGCCCCATATACCAGAGGAGGTGTGTTCAAACCCGGCCCCAGCCAAAAACTGCAAAAAAAAAAAATAGTAATAATTTAAAGATATTATAGGCTGGGGATCGTGGCTCACACCTGAAATCTTAGCAGTTTTAGAAGGTCAAGCATCACTTTAGGTCAGGAGTTCCAAACCAGCCTGAGCAACATAGGCTGACCCTAGCTCAGCAAAAAGCGAAAAAAAGAAATTATCCAGGTGTGAGTCTCAGCTATTTGGAAGGCTGAGGCAAGAGGATCACTTAAGTGAGCCCAGGAGTTTTAGGCTGCAGTGACCTTTGATCATGCCACTAGACTCTAGCCCTCGTGACAAAGCAAGATCCTACCTCTTAAAAAAAAAATAAGATAGGTTCAATGCCTGTAACTCAGCAGCCAGGGTGCCAGCCACATACACTGGAGCTGGCAGGTTCAAACCCAGCCTGGGCCTGCCAAACAACAATGACAACTACAACAAAATAGCCGGGCATTGTGGTGGGTGCCTGTATATTGGGAGGCTGAGGCAAGAGAATCTCTTAAGCCCACGAGTTTGAGATTGCTGTGAGCTGTGACGCCATGCACTCTACTGAGGGCAACATAGTAAGACTCTGTCTCAAAAATAAATAAGATAGCATGAAGAATTTGAATTAATACTGTTAGCTTAGAATATGCATTTTCTCCAGCTTCTGCCTTCCCGACAGTATTTGGAAATAGTCTGGACTGAGTCATGGTGTTTACATGTTCTTATTCTTAGAGAACCCCTTTCGCTATACAGTAGAACCTCTGTACGTCGACCATCCAAGGTTCTATAACAAACTGGTCCACATATGGAGATGGTCAACATAAGGAACTAGGCCTGTGGTACTGATACATGTGGAGCATGTCTGGTCTATGAAAATGAGATCAGCTTAAGGAGGCGGTTGATGTAGGGAGGTGGTCAACTATGGAGGTTCTCCTCTGATTGGAGGAGGTCCCAAAATGGAAGAGGATAAGTCACTGTAGTGAAGAGAATGATAGGTTAGTTAGGGTGACATCATCAGACATTATAGAAAAGATAATCTTGATTATTTTGAAATTGTCCATTTCAAGACCACATTCATCGCCCATTTGGCATTTCCTTTTCTACAGTCTCTCTCTATCATCTCCCCCTTGAATATTTTTATTTCTTCTGCAAAGCTGAGGACTGAAAACGCAGTTTTAGGTGATGTTCAACTTTCATCATCTTTCCTCAAGGTTATTTATCAGATCCATCCTATATTTACAAGCAATAAGGTTTTCTCCAATTTATAAGAAGATGGACCAAGTGGAGGCTGAAGAGAGGGAAGGATCTGGGTACTTCTCAGATATTCCTCAAACAGGAGAAGTAGGAGCTTGCTGGGCTGATGAACTTTTAGAACAACTGTACCATTTGGGCTTGGAAAATAGACAGCAGAATCCAGGGTGGTGAACACAGGTGAAGCACTTCACACCAGGCTGGCTACCTAGTAAACACTCAGGAAATATTAGTCAGCGTCTTCTGCATAATCACCAATATCATCGATTGCTACTTTTTTTTTTTTTATCTTCCCTGCAAGGTCAAAAAGGAAATCATAACTTCACCCTCAAAATGTCATAATTTTCACGTATTCTTTCTGTTATCAATTTACTTTTCTCTTTAAAGCTCCGACACAGCCACTTTAACAGTAGAATTCTGTGCTTTAAAAACTCAAGCTAACGAACAACTTTTAACAACTACAATTCCTAAAAGCTGGGTTCTTTTTCAGAAGTGCTTATAAAACTGGTAAGCAATGGAGATAGAAAAATCAGAACAAAAGATGTTTCTTAAGACCAGGACTGATCTTTTGACTACTATGACTTCAGTAGCCAAAAATATGCTAATATTCATCTCCCTTCCGTCAGAATCTCACTGCATCCTGATCTGATCTCCTGTGCTTCAGTAACCAGACCTGATCACTCTGGAGCTGTTCCTCCTTGTGATTACTCACTCAGTATCTCTTTTTTACCTTGCAATAGATCCATAGTAGGGACCAGGGCAAGATTTGGCAAGAGAGAATATTTCCTAGAAATGCCTACCTTGGAGAAAGGAATGTTGTTCAAGTACAAAGTAAGCACAGAGTTTGGCAGAGGAAATCGATTTGTATCAAAGCTTATCAGCTATGGGAGTCATAGCAGGATGGTGCCAACCCCAGGATATGAGGGCCTGGACTGGACCCAACTTTCTTTGCTGTCTCAGAAATCACCTAGAAAGTATAAATGGGAAGTGAACTCACCATGCTCCCCTGGCCAGTCAGCAAACTTTCTAAATGCTTTTTGTTTACCCTTGAATTTGGACATTCCCTTTTACATAGTCAGTCTGGAACACTTACAAAGTGGAAGCCACTGCATTGTATAAAGGCCCTATGAGCATCTTTGCAATTGTCTAGTTCCTTTTTTTTTTTGAGACAGAGTCTCATTTTGTCACACTCAGTAGAGTGTTGTGGTATCACAGCTCACAGCAACCTCAAACTCTTGGGCTTAAGAGATTCTCTTGCCTCAGCCTCACAAGTAGCTGGGACTATAGGCACCTACCACAACACCCAGCTTTTGGGGGGGGGGTTATAGTTATCATTGTTGTTTGGCAGTCCCAGGCTGGATTTGAACCCGCCAGCTCCGGTGTATGTGGCTGGCACCCTAGCCACCTAGTTCCTTTTAACTCCACTCCTACCCATCACCTTGGATGCGCCCTACACTACACGCTGCTGTGATGTAAACATCAAACATTTTCCATTTGTGATTTTATGCCAAATCATAACCATGATTCAGAACACTGACATATTCTGTTACATTCTAAAAGTCACCTAGTTCCCTGTAAACTATATTCAATTATAGTTCCTTATTTATTTTTCAGAGGAAAAGACGAGAAGAGAATCATTACATAAAGGACATAGTGAGTTTCATATTTGAAACACAGTCCCTTTGCCCAGCAGACGTGTAGGCAAAGCATCGCACAGCCGCTGCAGAGAAGCAACAATGAGCCCTGTCTCTTCACATGTAACTCCAGGAAGGAAGGGAAACAAAACCAATTCCACCCAGAGGTGCAGACAAAGAAGAGCACCCTCCCAAAGGAGCCCGCATGATAAGTGGCCACGGAGAACATCACTGTGATCAGTCAGAAAGGCAGGCGAGTTATTAGCTTAGCCCTGAACCTCCTACTTAATGTAGAACCAGTGGTGATGGTTAACAGACCCTGGCTGCGGTGACAAGCCTGGGACCTGCTCGAGGAAATCCAATTGAAAAGCAGCCAAGAGGAACAACAAGCTAGAAACAGATGTTCCAGCTACCAGGATGTGCACACATTTAACCTGAATATGTAGTTGGGGTGGGATAGGAGCATTCATTTCCAAACAGTGATTTCACCTCTTACCCCACATAGATATTGTCAAGTTCAATTATAGCCATCCACATTACTTTTGTCAAATTTTCAGCAATTTCTTTAAAATAAGAAGATGTCAAAATGGCAACAGCTATTAAGGGGATTCAGAGGGTTTGATTTATCTCCACACTTTCACTAAAACATTGCAGTTAAATCATCTACTCTTACACTATAGTCTCATCGTAATTAAAATGATTTGTTTAAAATTGCCCAGGTGAAATCTAAATTGCCCAGATCATGTAATCATTTAATGTAATATTGCCATGTTGGTAAAATATCTTTAAATAGTTATAGTTCCCTTCTTGATCACGGGTAGTTACCAAATAGAAGAGTTGATGGAGGCGCGATAGCCATGCAAACGAGGACTGGAGTGCAGGCTTGACAAAATCAGTTAATTAGGTTTGAAAGAGAGTTGAATCTTCTGACCTGCAGCAATATGTCATGTACATTAGGAAACATTCTCCTTTACGTCAACACAATTCTACTTTTCTCTAATGGGCTTTATCAGAGGAGAGTGACCATCTCACTGTGTTTATTTTCTTCAAGAAAAAAAATCAATACCTCCCAGTGGATTTTAAGTAGATCTAATGTAGGTCCAAAATATGCTCAGAAGAAAATGAATATATGTGAAAGATTTTTTAAGTGTGAATGAATGCATGCCACACTGAGATCAGATCAGGCCCCACATCATGTTGTTGTTATCTGTATCTAAAGCAGAGGACAGCTGCAGAGTATTTTTCCTGGTACACTTCATTTTTTATTGGTAGGTTTTAATCCGATACATTTTTGGGGTCACTGAATTCTTATTTGCTTTGAATGTCCGATTATATCACTCTGCAAAGGATAAAAGAGGTTGAGCCATCATTTTGTGCTGAAATTTATGGAAGGTATTTATGAAGAGGCTGATCTTGAGGAATGCAAGCTTTTAAAATCCAAGAACAGCAGCAAAAATAAATTAATCAGGAATCCATCACTAATTTATCCACGAATCACTTACAAGGAAAGTAAAATGGTTCAGTAAATTATGGATTTACAAATAAACCTGATTCTAGGGCCTTGGGAAATACTTTGATTAGAATATAGATCCATTTTTCCTGAAAACAATTTTCACTTTAAGTTCAGCTAGAAAGGATATAAAACCAAACCCCCCATTGGAAAATTCAAGGGGGACTTTTTTTCTGGTAATGTGAGGAATCAGTGGCAATGGTTCATAGCATTCATCTGCTCTCCACAAACTCAGAGGTGGGACCTGTCTATCGTTTTTCTAACTCATTCCCATGAATTCTAAATTGTCAACACCTAAGGTTAATGATACCTGTCTTTTTGCTGTCATAAACAGTTAGGGCGGTTTACCAAGAGATAAATCATCCTCACACAGAGGGTTGTGCTATTGTTCTCAGCAAACAAAGGACAAAGCTGATTTCTATATTCATCTTAAATTGTATTATAAGAGAATAGGCTTATTTTTGTTAATGCACTGATGAAATTAATAATCTATAATATGCTTCTTTCTTGATTTGGACCAGCTGTTCTTCAAAAGTTTGTAAAGTAATAGCAGAGAGTTTCTACACACGATGGATCATTCTAATCTCAAAATATGCACTGATTTTTAAGAAATGCACAGTAGGAAAAGTCAACCATCACTCTGATTATTGGATAACCATCATTCTAATTATCAATAACCAATAATGCTGATTATTGATCTGAAACATACTCTACTTAACTGAGAATACTTTAAGCTACTGCATACCCAGTGCTAAAGTAGGGAAAAGGTTTGGAATAAAATTACCAAGAATAACCAACAAGTTTATCAGAAAACAAACACAGGCTCAGTGCCTGTAGCTCAGTGGCTAAGGGTGCCAGCCACATACACCAGAGCTGGCGGGTTCAAATCCAGCCCAGGCCCGCCAAACAACAAGGACAACTACACCCCAAAAATAGCCAGGTATTGTGGCGGGGGTGCCTGTAATCCCAGCTACTTGGGAGGCTGAGGCAAGAGAATTGTTTGAGCTCAAGAATTGGAGATTGCTGTAAGCTGTGATGTCATGGCACTCTACCCAGGGTGACCTAGTGAGACTCTGTCTCAATAAAAAAAAAAAAAAAAATGGCCACAGATGAGCTAAAAGTTTTTTTCATAAAAAATATGTTATTAAAGAAAATAAAACTACTTCAAGAAAATATAACTACTTTTTCATCCAGCTAAATCTTAAATAAGTGTTTCCTTTCCTGAAAATATTCCATATATAATTCAATAAGTACACTACTAATTTTAAACAGTGGGTTATTAATACTATAAGGTAAAATTGGAAATATTTACTGGATATAGTGGCTCACACTTGTAATCATATTAGGTATGTCTTTAGAATTTCAAAAAATTTCATTTTATTTAAAATGAAATAAGGCCAAGAGCTCAGCAACAACATCACATAATGTGCTCAGGGATAATTTTACAAGTTTAATGGAGAATGTGCTTGGGCTAGGAGCTATTGTGAGACAGTAGAGGATGGTGGCGATCGTCAGTCAATTGTGCTATAATTATGTTGTAATGAAAACTTTACAGTACCCTAAGAAAATTAGCAGAAGTACCAACTGAAAGTCTACAATGATTCAATAAACGGCTTTCCCCCTTACAGCCCTCCATTCTGCCCCCCCTCGCCACACATACACCCTTTCTATGATTCTGTTTATTACGGTGATGACAGAAGTGCTTAACCAGCTCCATGAACTACTGGTGTGGCCCTTAGCCTTGCTGTAGCCCTGTGACCACACACTGGCCCTGCAGATTTAGCCATGCATGGAGCACAAATGATCCCATTTCACATTTTTAGTTTAACGTGTTCTTATTTACCAAACATTGTAAGCAAAAGCTACTGTTTGTGTTTTAGGTAAATATAAAACCCAAACCTACTACGGGTGTTTCAGGTAAACATAATTCAACAGCCCCACTTGGGGTGGAAGCTCAGGATATGGCACCTAACCCAGGGGTTGGGGGGCCTCCTGGAGAGAGTCCTTTACATAGTACTAACAGCGATCTGAAAGGTGCTTAGTACTAGTGATATTCTGTCATGTGTATCACCTCATTTTATTCCCATGATCATTCTGATGGGTAGGCATCGATTTCACCTTTTACTTTTTTTTTTTTTTTTTGGTAGAGACAGAGTCTCACTTTATCGCCCTCCATAGAGTGCCATTGCATCACACAGCTCACAGCGACCTCCAACTCCTGGGCTTAGGTGATTCTCTCTCAGTGGTGCCCTACCCACTGAGCCACAGGTGCCGCCCTTTTTTTTATTATTATTTTTTATTTTTTTATTTTTTAAAAACCAGTTAACAGAATTATAGGCTTAAAGCTGGCCCACATTAGAGCTAGGATAGAACCCAACATCCTACGGGCTGCCAGTGGAGGGTCTTTGTACAAGGCCATGTTTTCCTGAGGTGGCTGGAGAGCAGGAGCCACTTCTCCCTGATGGCCCCTTCCCTGACCCCTCATCCTCCTGGACCCTCTTCCCCTTCTTTTTGGTATACTGTGTAAATATGGTCCTAGTTGGTGCAAACAAGCTGTGATTTATGGCCAAGATAGTCCTACCAGGCCACCCAGAAGCTACTCTGCACCCAAGGATCCCTAAGCCATATGCTTAGAACTGCTAGTAGCTAGTAGTAGCTTAGTGGGCCCTCCCTCTCTACAAGGCACCCTGAGACCCCAGTCTCTCACCAGCCCAGCACCCTGCCCAGGGCCACTTTGTAGCCTCCACCTGCCTGCTCACTTTCTTTTTTTTCCCCTTGGCCTACATCACCCCCTGTCCTTCCCAAGCCCCTCCTTAGACACAGACACACACTCAATCTTCACCTCTTCCCTACCTCTTGTGAGTTCCTAGCCACTCCAGGGTCATCCTCCCAGTCCAGAGTTACCCCAGCATTTCTGGAAACAAGACAATACAGCCAGTGCTGAGAGGCTGCAGATCTCAGTCATTTTAGGCCTCAGGAAACAGTTTTGTTTTGTTTTCTTCTTTTACTTGGGATTTTCCAGCCAGTCACCCTGATGCTTTCGATTTCCATGTTTGTTGTAGTGATAGACTGATTATCAGAAAGTCATTCTGGGCCAGGCCCCGTGGCTCACACCTGTAATCCTAGCACTCTGGGAAGCCTAGGTGGGAGGATCACTTGAGCTCAGGGGTTCAAGACCAGCCTGGCCAACAGCAAGACCCTGAGACTCTTTCTCTAGTTAAAATAGAAAAATTAGATATCATGGGGTGCACCTAAAGTCCCAGTTACTCAGGAGGCTGAGGCAGAAGGATCAGTTGAGCCTAGGAGTTTCAGGTTGCTATGAGCTATGATGATGCCACTGCACTCTACCCAGGGTGGCAAAGTGAGACTCTGTCACACAAAAAAAGTCATTCTGCAATGTGAACTATTTCTCCTTCTGTTTTGCAGTTTTCTGCATTTCCAAAATTTCTATAATGAGGATGTGTTGCTTTTATAGCCATAAGAAATTTTTCAAAATTTTAAACTATTGACTTATAGGAATATAAAGATTATTAAGACTTTTCTCCAGGTGGTAGGACTATGAGTGACTTCTGTTGTTGTTGTTCTCTGTTTCTAAATTATCTAGAATGAACATATATGGCTTTTAGATCCATATATGAGGACTTTCCTAAAAAAGAAAAAATACACCAAGGACACTCAAACAAGTTTTGAGTAACGAGGAACAACTCTAAGCAGAATGAATACTCCCAGGGCGAGAGCATTTCAGAAAACCCACTGAAAGCAGAGATGGAGGAAAATGGACTGAAACTCTGCCTACCTCTCCCACTAGCCTCCACCTTGTTCTAAGGTTTATACCCATGGACTGAAGCCACCACTGACGTCACCATGGTCTCCCAATATTGGCATTATTTATACGGACACAAAGCCTACTTTTACTTAAATGGGAGAAGAAATACTGGAAAGAAAGACTGTGCTATGTCAAAATGGATCTGTCTCTACCACCACTGTTTTGCTTCGTGCTGTGTAGACCTGCCACTAAGCATTTGGCATCGTTGAGGAAGCCAGAGACAGAAAAAGAAAGAAATTATGGCCAAATTATGGCACGATCCCCCTTAACATACGAGAAAGTGGTGCTGCTAGCGTGTGATTACTACTTTTCATATGATTTTCACGTTTCATCTTCTTATAAAACACTGTAAATTTACTGCTGAGCCTGTGTACCGCTGGTCTCCTAAAGAGAAAATTACTTCTTTTAGAGGATCTGCTTGCACAAGCGTAAAATCTCTGCAGCTCTCTGAGCAACAGGAGAACCACATCAGACTCGATATGCTGATTTGGCTCTTTGGAGTTACCTGTTCTCCAGAACTCTGGACAGGAATTTTTCCAGCATGTGATTTTCTTTACATTTTTATCCATTCACATTATCAAGTACTTTACTGAGAACCTCCTCAATGCAAGAGAACTGAGTAGATGCTGCAATAGCTTCCTAGACCAGGGTCCTTGCTGTAGAGAGGCTTGTCCTCTCACAGGGGATATAGCAGATCAAAGCACCAATCGACTATGGGGGCGGGGGAACATTCCAAGCAAAGGCAACAGCAAGTGTAAAGGCCCTTAAGAAAAAAATGAGCAAGAAGGGCTCTAGGGCTGGAAAGATGAGAGTAGAAGGGCTGAGAATGGAGAGGTGGGTTGGGGGGAGGTCTGGTGAGCTTTGAACTGTATTCTGAAAGTGATGACAAGCCACCTGAAAGCTTTGAGTTAGGGAGCAATGGCATATTTTTTTTAAACTCCCTCCAGCTGTGAGGAGAATTGGCCATTGGGCTCAGAGCAGAAGCAAGGAAATGAGTTAACAGGCAACTGTGGATATTTATGCAGGAGAAGTTAGTGACTTGGACTAGGGCAGTAGCAGGTGGTTCACTGAAGCACATGGAGAATGGAAGTCCCAGAGCCTAGAGATCTTGTCTCCTAACTCTGCAGCGCTGCTCCAGATGAAAACTAGCACCTAGAAGGTGCCCAGTGAATATATATTGATGACTGTATGGCTGATGGAAGAGTACCCTCTCTAGAATCCCTCCCAAATGTGTGCTCAGGAAACTCACTCTAGGCTATCTGGTCTCTGAGAGGCCACACTGATTTTAGGTTCGACGGGCTCAGCTTCACCTCGTACTCTCTCCTTTCTCAGGTCTCCATAGATATGCACCATGATCTCAAAGTAGAATGTCTTCTGGCTGCACTAAGGTGGCAAATTAAGACCTCAATCGAAATTTCTCATTCACTAGCACTCTCTGGAAGTAGCAATAATTGGGACTCTCAAGTCCCACTGGAAAAGTCCTGAGATGCATCCAGGGATCATCCCCAGCAGTTTCTTAATCTTAAGAATGTTTGTTAAAACATGAAAACTGTGTGTCAATATAAGTGGTTTTCAACCCTGGCTGCGTATTGAAAGTCCCCAGGGAGCTTTTAAAATAGACCAGTGCTCAGGCTCCACCCCAGACAACTCCATCAGACTCTCTGGCAGGCAGCCCTGGCATTGGTAGTTTTTAAAAGCTCCCAGGTGATTCTGTCGTGCGTCAGCACGGAGAAGCACTGCTATACGTGAGGTGAGTCACTTTCCTATCTGCCCTTCACTGCAGGACATGAGTAATCCCAAGAACAGGCTACAGCTGATGCCACAATGTTCCGTCCTCGGCATGAAGTTTAGGCCCTTCAGCCCAAGCCCTGCCTTTTAAGCACCCAAGAGAATTACTGAGCAGACTGATAGTACAAACATACGAACACATTTTAGGCTTAGGAATTGAGCCCCCAAATGCAGCTCAACCCTCTAACATTCACGTCCTAGTCACCCAGTCCTTCTTTCTCCCTACCCTGCTCCTTCTCTTTCCCTGTCCCATTGTTCTCCGGCCATTAGCCCCTCTGCCATCCGCCCTTGGCACCATGGGCCAGCTGTCCACCCTGGAGACTCCAGGCTGCAGAGACGAGCTTTTAGGAGAAGGTCTGGATAAAAAGTAGAACTTGTTGAAAGTCCATAACATTTATAAAATTTCTTGATTTTTGAATTTCTTGAAAAATGTATGCTTTACTGCTTTGGAAAAGTCTGGCATTTCTGA
This sequence comes from Galagoides demidoff, assembly GCA_963574575.1. Lineage (NCBI taxonomy): Eukaryota > Metazoa > Chordata > Mammalia > Primates > Galagidae > Galagoides > Galagoides demidoff. The sequence goes on along the minus strand of CAUYQV010023468.1, from coordinate 24,417 downwards.
GCCCCAGAGTTATCAGATGGCATAGCAATTCTCCTTCTACATAGGTATACCTAAGAAAAAGCTAAATGTGTATCCACACAGAAACATAGCAGCATATTCAGAGAAGCTAAAAAAAAATATGAAAACGACCCAGATGTCCACCACTGGATGAATAGATAAACAAAAAGTGGGGGGCAATGGAATAGTATTCATCCATTAAAAGGAAAGAAGTCCTAATACACTCTACGACTTTGACGACCCTTTTAAACATTATGCCTGGTGAAAGTGGTCAGTCATAAAAGCCGACATATCGTCTAATTTGATTTACATGATGTATCCAGAATAGGCAAAACCATAGAAACGGGAGATTAGGGATGCCCAGGGGCTGGGGATAGAGAGGGATGGGGAATGACTACTAATGGGACCAGTTCATTTGAGCTGATACAAATCGATGGTGACTGCTGCACGACTACAATATACCAAATACCACTGAATTGTATACCTTAATTGGGTAAATTAAAGGCCAGATGCGGTGGCTCATGCCTGTAACCTCAGCACTCTGGGAGGCCAAGGCTGGTGGATTGCCTGAGCTCAGCGGTTCAAGCCCAGCCTGAGCAAGAGCAAGACCCTATCTCGAAAAATAGCCTGGCATTGTAGCAAGAGCCTGTAGACCCAGCTACGCGGGAGGCTGAGGCAAGGGCATTGCTTGAGGTTGTTTGAGGTTGTTGTGAGCTGTGATGCCACAGTACCGGGGTGACAAAGTAAGATTCTGTCTCAAAAATAAAAGGGTAAATTATATGGCAGGCACACAATATCTCATCAGAGCTATTAAAATGTGTTTTAACAGCAGCAGAAAACCATAAATGCTAAAATGATCATGTTTTTAAAAAAATCATGGATGCAGGGAGGGTGTGGTGACTGGAATATTATAATCATAGTAGTCAGTCTATAACACAAGGAGAGATGAGCAATCATCTATAAAAATACTTTTCTTAATTATGGAAAGTACAATAACCTTTGCATGCACTGTTCAGGCAATTTATAAATTCTTTGCCATCTTTGTCTTTTAATTTAATAACAACTCTTCCTTCCCAATAATGAATGGTTTTCTATATTTGTCTCACAATTTTCACAGCCTCCACTTGCAGGCACTTGTGGAACTTCTAGCCCTTCTTTTGAAGGAGATCAGTGTCCTGTGTTTTAAAGAAGACACAGGGCCAGCTCCACTCCCGAGTGACAGCCCCACCCACTGTGCGCCTCTGCCCTTCGCTCAGCCCCACACCAAGGCCACAAGGGACTTCGTGGGTTTCCCCTCGGTTCCAAATTAAACTTCACAGCTCTGCAGTAGCTCTCCCTCTAAAGGTCCCCCCACACTCAAGCCTTCCCCGTCCCATGCCTCTTTTCCAGGTCCGTTTTCTCAAATTATTCCAAAAATTCCATGATCTGTATCAGTCACTTCCTCCTCGGTACTTCTGGATCCAAGAGGTTTGGGAATAGCACTGAGTTTCTCCAGTCTCGTTGGCCCCTCCACCAGTCTTCCCCATGGCCCATCTGAGAGACTGTGAGCAGCCAGCCCCTCTTCTAAGCCCCCCACGTAGATGACCTCAGTGAAGCTTCCCCACAGCCCTTTCAAGCCATCATCATCTCCATTTTATGAAGTGACAACTGAGGGCACCTGGCAATGAAGTCATTTCCCAAGTTCTCACGTGTAGGAAAGATGGAGTCAGGACTTAACCCTGAGCAGTCTGGCTCGGCACACATCTTCACCTCAGGCCTCCTGTCCTGACACACCCCATGTGTGGAGAGTTGCACAAGTGGCAGGCACCGTTCTGAGTATTTCCCCACCTCACTCGCCTCAGATGTTTCCGTCAGATATAGCAAAGCTTAACTAATGGACATTCTCATAAAACCGACTCTATTGTGCTTGGTCAGGAGGAACTAGAAATACTCATCTCTTCCAAATAAGACACCATTATCCCTCTAGGAACTGAGACTATGTCAGTCAATAAAACAAACATTTTTGCCCTCATAGAACTCACCTCCTCACGAGATAAGACAGACGATGAATACAGTAAATAAGTTCTATCTCATGGAAGGTTTCAAGAGCTACTGAAAGGGGGGGAGGGGTGGCTCAGCCCAGTGGATTCAAGGTGGTGGGGATGTAGTTTTGGAAAGCACCATCTCAGGGAGGGGGTCATTTGACAAAGACTGGAAGGAGGAGACCCAGGAGAGTGCAAAGGGCTGGGGGTGGGGGGTGAGGCTGAGACTGTGAGCTGGGGGTCCCTGAGAGGTGGGGTGAGGAATAGGAGATAAGGCAGCAGAAAAAAGGGTTTCCCCTCTCACGTTGGGAGCAGGGAAGCCACTGGAGGGTTAGGGGTTGAAGAAAGCCGGTCCACAAAGATCCTTCTGGCTCCCATACTGAGGATAAGCATCATCATTGGAGTCAACAGATCTTCTGAGAACCTCCTTTTAATAGTAATTCCAGCCCTAAGAAGGAAGAAGAGGTGCGGTGGCATTTCAAAGCAGCCTCCACCACTTCTCTCTTTTCCTTCTATCCCCGAACCCCCCCTGCTGGAGGGAAATGGACACTCGAAGGAAGCAGAAAAGGAATTTGCATAAAGCCCAGAGCAAGAAAGCCAGGGTGGGACGCCGAAAGGAGAGTCAGTCCTGAGCTTTTCTCCTGTTTTCCTTTTCTAGATCCACCTTCCAGCATCTGGCTCGCTGTTTAATCTCCCATGGTGCTGTGCACGTTTATGGAATAACTGTGGCCGAGTGAGTGAAGGGATGAAATGTGGGTGAATGGAGGAAAAGATGACAGTTGAATGAATAAACACGGGCACCAGGGCCCCTTTCTACCGCAGGAGAGAAGGGCACTGGTTTGGAGGTCAGCGAAAGGCAGAAAGATCAGTCGATTTGGCGAGACTATTAAACCTCCGGACGCTTTCCTGAACTGCTCACTTCTCTGGCTGCAGGATCCTGTGTCTTTTCCTTCTATCCCTGAACACCCCCTGCTGGAGGTAAATGGCCACAGGAAGAAAGCAGAAGGAATTTGCATAATGCCCAGACTGGGAAAGCTGTCCTGGGATACGGAAAGGAGACCAGTGCCTGAGCTGGGGGGAGGAGAGGGGAGTGTGACCAAGAAAGCTGTAACACTGTGGTTGACGTACACTGTGGAGTAAAGCAAAAGAGTAAATGAGGTTTCAAATTTCTATTCCTAGTAAGTGGTGGAAATCAAAATTTATGTGAATGTATACTTTGATTGCAGAAATTTAGGGAGGAATATGTTCTTTATTTATTTATTTGTTTGTTTGTTTGTTTTGAGACAGAGCCTCAAGCTATCGCCCTGGGTAGAGTGCCATGACATCACAGCTCACATCAACCTCCAACTCCTGGGCTCAAGCGAGTCTCCTGCCTCCACCTCCCAAGTAGCTGGGATTACAGGCGCCCATCACAACGCCTGGCTATTTTTTGGTTGCAGCTGTCATTGTTGTTTGGCGGGCCTGGGCTAGATTCGAACCCGCCAGCTCAGGTGTATGTGGCTGGCGCCTTAGCCACTTGAGCCACAGGCGCTGAGCCAGCTAATAGTAGCTTTATTTACAAAATATTCATTACAAAATTTTACAAAGAGGTGGTCAACATGTAGAGAATATTTTGTAAATAATTCTGCTATGATTATAGGGAGGAGCCACTACACTGGGTCATAGTGGCTCAAATTTTTTTTTTGGCTTATATGTTGTACAATATTCAAATCAGGGTAGTCAACGTATCCATTACCTCATGCATTTATCATTTCTTTGTGGCAAGAGCATTCAAAAGCCTTTCTTTCAGCTATTTTGTAGCATATGGTGCCTTGCTGTTAACTATCATCACCCCGCTATGCAATGGAATGACACTTATTTCTCCGAACTGCACCTTTGTACCCACCGACTACCCTCTCCTTCCCCTCCCCTCCTTCCCCAGTCTCTGCTAACCACTGTTCTATTCTCTGCCTCTATGATATCAACTTTTTTTTCCAGATTCCACATATAAATGGGATCACACAGTAGTTGTCTTTCTGGGTTTGCGTATTTCACTTAACATGATGCAGCCTTCAGGTCCATCTATGTTGTCACAATGACAAGATTTCATTCTTTTTAATGACTGACTAGTATTCCCTTGTGTATATATACCACATTTTCTGCATCCATTCGTCCATTGTTGGACACAACTTGATTCCACGTCTTGGCTATTGTAAATGATGCTGCAGTAAACATGGGAGCGCAGCTCTCTCTTTGATAATCTGATTTCATCTGCTTTGGATGTATACCCAGTAGTGGGATTGGTGGATCGTATGGTAGTTCTGTTTTTAATTTTTGAGGAACCTTCATGCTGTTTTCCCCAGTGGCTATATGGAGCATTTATTTTTTATGAATACTAATAAGTGCCTGTCCTCCTGATGGACATTTGGGTGGCTTCTTATAGGTTGCTGGAACTGACCACATGCAATAAACATCCTCAGTGTTTGCTTGAGTGTGTTTAGAACTGGGATTTTTGGGTGGCACCTGTGGGTCAGTGGGTAGGGCACTGGCCCCATATACCGAGGGTGGTAGGTTCAAACCCAGCCCCGGCCAAACTGCAACAAAAAAATAGCCAGGTGTTCTGGCGGTCACCTGTAGTCCCAGCTACTTGGGAGTCTGAGGCAAGAGAATCCTGAGCCCAGGAGTTGGAGGTAGCTGTGAGCTGTGTGAAGCCACAGCACTCCACCAAGGGTGATAAGGTAAAACTCTGTCTCTGTTAAAAAAAAAAAAAAAGAACTGGGATTTTCTGGGCCCACCCCACTGGTTTATGAACCTGTAAAGTCAGGCCAGTGCTTAGCCCTCTACCCCCTTTACTTCCTAACTCAGGGTCTGCCAAGTAGCCAGAGTTCATGCCATGACCGTGATTTAGTGGCCTTCAGAAAACCACAGGTGCTCAATAAGGGCTACTAGTCTCCCCATAGCAAATGAACCTTTTATTAATACAGTACTTCTGTTGGTGAGGGTGTAGATAAATGGACAGTCTCATGTGGTGCTGGTGGGAATACCCACAGGAACAGTACTGATTTTATAAATTTTTTTTTTCCAGCTTGGCGCCTGTGGCTCAAGTGGCTAAGGTACCAGCCACATATACCTAAGGTGGTGGGTTTGAATCCAGCCCAGGCCCACCAAAACAACAATGATGGCTGCAACCCCAAAGTAGCTGGGTGTTGTGGTGGGCGCCTGTGGTCACAGCTACTTGGGAGGCTGAGGCAGGAGACTCATTTGAGTCCAGGAGTTGGAGGTAGCTGTGAGCTGTGATGCTACAGCACTCTACCCAGAGCAAAAAGCTTGAGGCTCTGTCTCAAAAAAAAAAAAAAAAAAAGTTTTTTCCTCCCAGTTTTTATTATAAATACCACTGTGCCACTTGGGAAAGCAAGTTGGAAATGCATCAGAAGTCTAAACATTATTTCATTCTTCCCTTTAGCCCAGCAATTCTACTTTTAGGAACATGGTTTTAAGGAAATAATTACAGATGGGCACAAAGATTTACAAGAAGGCCCAGTGTTGTCTGCAGAGGTGGGAAATTGTTCACTGATCCTGGTGTATATCCTGGCAGGTGCAAGAACCACGAGGAAGCACCTTAACAATGTGCTCTTCAGTGTTCTGAAGAGTAGGCTGTAAAATACAACGTACAGCAAGGCCTCCATAAATCCTAAATGTACGTGGCTCTCTCTTCTCTATGTGATTTTTTTCCCTTTTCTTTTGAGGCTGCCCTGTCAACCACCAGGGCCGTTACCTACCACCTTTGTAGTAAAAACTCCTAACTTCATATCTTTCCTCCCCTACCCACCCCTTGCTCACTCCAAACTCCTATCACAGGCATCTTGAAATTCATGTGGCCACATAGGACTCTTAATTTCCACCCTACTTTATTTTTTTTTAATTAATTTTTTTTTTTGTAGAGACAGAGTCTCACTTTATCGCCCTTGGTAGAGTACTGATGTCACACAACTCACAGCAACCTCCAACTCCTGGGCTTAGGCGATTCTTTTGCCTCAGCCTCCCGAGTAGCTGGGACTACAGGTGCCTGCCACAATGCCCAGCTATTTTGTTGTTGTTATTTGAACCTGCCACCCTCGATATATGGGGCTGGCGCCCTACCCACTGAGCCACAGGCGCCACCCTTCCTCCCTACTTTAATCCCCCAAATATTCCTTCTGTTATTCCTCATCTCAGTGAACCCCATCTGTCCACCTACTTATCCGTATCAGAAACCTGAATTTCCCTTCCACCAAACACTGAGTTCTGTTCATTTCTTCAGGATCTGTCTCACCACCACCACCTCTCTCCACTTAACATTTTTGCACCTGAACTTCTGCAGGAACCTCTTCTTAACTTACCCCCTTCCTAATCCTGTTCCACCCAGACACTAGAATCATCCTTGAAAATGGACATCTGATCATTCCTGACCCTCAGAGACCAAGTTCTAAATGTGGTCTTGCCCCTGCTCACCTCACCAGTGCCCTTCTCCCACCAGACTCCAGGCTGCTGGCTGTTCCTGGTCTTTCATCCCACCTTACCCGCCTCCCCATTCAGACATGCTGTTCCCTCATTCCACATCTACATGATGCCTTTCATCCTTGGAGCTCAGCTAAACTGTCACTTCATAAACTCCAGCCTTGGTCAGTCCTGGTCGTCACTCCAGTTTCCTGAAGCCCCAAGCACTGAGGTCATGACTTGGTACTGGGTGATTTTATGTGGGCCACTATGAAAGTTCTGACACAGACTGCATCATGGACCATTATTTCACTTCCAAGAAACACAGTGGACAGCGTCTGATTCACTCTTGCACAGCTCATCAGCATTGCTGGGAGGGCTTCTTTTGTTTCCATCTGCGTGGATTTTACGTTTCTTGATTTTTGTGTATCTCAAAACTTTTGTAATGACACGTGTGCAGCTCCTTTAAATGGTAAGCTCTGTGAGGGCAGGGACCATGGCGGACGTGGCATCTGCAGCCCCTAGCCAGTGTAGGCACACGATATTGACAAATGGGTACATGTTTATCAATAACTTTTCTTTAAAAAAAGTCTGGGGCAGTGCCTGTGGTTTAGTGGGTAGGTCACTAGCCCCATATACTGAGGGTGGCCAGTTTAAGCCCGGGCCTGGCCAAACTGCAACAAAAAAATAGCCGGGTGTTGTGACAGGCGCCTATAGTCCCAGCTACTTGGGAGGCTGAGGCAAGATGTGAGCTGTGACACTACAGCACTCTACCAAGGGTGATAAAGTGAAACTCTGTCTCTAAAAAAAAAAAAAGTCTGAACCCATGTTCTTTAAAACATTGATGGTGGTTGTCTAGATGTGGAATACAAGCGACTTACTTTATTCTCTGTACTTCTCTGTGCTTTCTGCTTTGTTTTTGATGAGAATGATAAGAACTCTCATTTTATCAGAAGATATCAGTGCTGGGAACAGGAGCTGAGTCTTCTCTGCAAGATAAACTCAGACTTACCTCTGCCCCTTTCCCCCCTGTCCCCACAGGCCTGAGGAGCAATGCGACAGGCATGATGGAGGTCGAGTCCTCCTACTCGGACTTCATCTCCTGTGACCGGACAGGCCGTCGGAATGCTGTCCCTGACATCCAGGGAGACTCAGAGGCTGTGAGCGTGAGGAAGCTGGCTGGAGACATGGGCGAGCTGGCGCTCGAGGGGGCAGGTCAGAGCCCACAGGTCCTCTGTACTCTATCAGGCTCCAGGCTGGCTTCCAAGTCCTAGACTGCCCACACTTTCTCAGGGGAGAAACCGCATTTAAATCAGGCCTGTCCCACAGTCAGTGGCAGGGAGTCCAGCCAATCTCTAGGTTGGAGGGTGCCAGCATCTCAGGCCCCAAGGACTCTGGCCAGGTATCCGAGGCTCTTCCCTTTCCCACCCCACCCCCAGTCCATCTGAAAGTCTTGTCAGTTCTCTAAGATGTATCCCAGGTCCTTCCACTTCTCTCCATCCCCACAGCCACACCTGGCCTTGGCCACCCGCAGCTCTCACGGCTGACCGCAGCCATGGCCTCTTTCCTGGCCTCCCTGCAGCCCTCCTGTCCTCTCCGTGCAGCAGCCTGAGAATTCATTTAAACCGTCCTGTCCCATCCCATCATGCTTCTGCCAAAATACCCCACAGGAGCACCACCCTCATAGTGAAGCCAGACTTGTCACAGTGCCTCCAGCAGTCCTGCTGTGAGCCAGGGCCCTGGTGCCATTTCCCCCTCTCTGCCACCCTCTAGCCACACCTGCCAGTGGTGTGCTGTGCTTTAGTCAAGGTGCCGGTCTTTCCCCTTCAGGCCTTTGTCTCACTGCTGCCTCCGTGTCGAACATTCCCCACCTTGTGCTGGGGTTGCCACCTCCTAACCCTCAGGCCCAGGCTCAGATACCAGGCACCCCAAGGGAGGGATACCATCCCTCCCTAGTCTTTATTTTTTTTTAGACAAGAGTCTCACTTTGTTACCCTCAGTAGAGTGCTATGGCAGCATAGCTCACAGCAACCTCAAACTCTTAGGCTCAAGTGATTCTCTTGCCTAAGCCTCCTGAGTAGACTGCAGGTGCCTGCCACAGCACCCAGCTATTTTTAGAGATATCTCACTTGACTCAGTCTGGTCTTGAACCTGTGAGCTCAAGGCAATTCCCCGCCTCAGCCTCCCAGAGTACTAGGATTACAGGTGTAAGCCACCATGCCCAGCCCCTCCCCAGTCTTGTGACCTCATTCCTCTCTGGCAAGGTCTCCTTTGTTTAAATATGAGCTCCAGGAGAGTGGAGGCCTTCTGTTCTGCCTGGCACGCAGCAGGTGCTTGGTAACCGCAAACTGAATGAGTGACTGGAGGAAATGCAGCATCTACTTCCCAAATACTGCCTAGGACACTCCTGCTCCCCTCACCCCTCCCTCTATCCTCCCAGAGGGCCCTTCTCAGCTCAAGTCCTCCGTCAGCCTGGGACCTTCCTCTGGGAAGCCGTCCCTGACCTCGGCGCTGGCTCAGGCCTCCTCCCTGCTCCCATAGCACCACAGAGGCTGTGTCTGTCACATCGCTTCTCATAGTGCAGCTGGGAGGCCACAACCCTACCTTTCACTGTGTCACCCTAGTCTAGAGCTCTTGGCCCTCATTAGCCAGGAGTGACCCTTGAGTACAAAACAGAGAAGGCTTTGTGGGACACGACCCAACCCGCTCATATTATGGGAGAACAAACTAAGGTCCAGAGAGTCCCTGCCCATGGAACCTCTGTCCCCCAAGACTGTCCTGTTCAGTGGTCGGTCAGCCCTCTTTGCCATATGGCCCAAACTCCTTACCAGGCACATCAGTCTCCCGGGGTCTTGCTCTTTTTCCCCTAGCACCTGCTCATCCAGCCAAAGGAAAGTCCTTCTCTCTCCCAGAGCCCCTGTGGACCTTCACACACCTAGACCCACTGCCTGGTCCTCCCTGTGCCCCGTCCCCAGTTGGCTTCTGTTCATCCTTATAGATCTGATGGCTGCTCTGCTGAGAAGGCTTCCTGATGGCAGTGTCCCCTCCCAGGCAGGGAAGGCACCTCCTCTCTCTGCTGCCTCCGTAAGCCCACTTAGGACAACGCCCCTCCTCTAGACCCAGCTGCTCCAGCACAGGGTCTGTGTGTTGTGCCCTTGGTGCCTGGTGGGGTTTGGCACGTGATAGAGGTGCCTAGTCAATGGCTGTTCACTGACCGACTGAATGACCGGCAGGCCCAGCTGTCCCTCTGGGCATACTGCCAGGGCTGCTTCTGTATTCTTCCCCTCAGCCCTGGTGAGTGTTGTTTTCTGTCTCCCTCCACCTCAGCAATCGTAGCTGCTCATCCATACATGCAGGCCTTTCTGACACCTGTTTTCCTGTCTGACTCAGAATCCCTGCAGTATTGGGGTCCTTTGGGTATATGACATTTGCCTGCGTGGGCAATGGATGTTTAAAAATGGGACCCAGGGGCCAGGCACAATGGCTCACACCTGTAATCCCAGCACTCTGGGGAGGCTGAGGGAGATTCACTTGAGGCCACGAGTTTGAGACCAGCTTGAGCAACATGGTAACACTCTGTTTCTACAAAAAAATAACAAAATTTAGCAGGGTGTGGTGGTATGCACCTGTTATCCCGGTTACTTCGGAGGCTGAGGCAGGAGGCTCACTTGAGCCCAGGAGTTCCAGGCTGCAGTGAGCTATGATTGTGCCTCTGCACTCCAGTCTGGGCAACAGAGACCTAGTCTCTAAAAAATAAATAAAAATTAAATTAAAAATTGAGGAGAGTAAGGGGGAACCTGAGGAAAGAACAAGGCCCACTGCAAGGAAGGGAAGTGCGAGTAGGAGTGACTGGCCAAGGAGCCTTTTGGAGTCCCCACAAGTAGCAGTGGAGTTCCCACAGGCACGGCTTTGGGCGGGGTCAGTCCAGGAGACTCGGTGAGGCAGTGGGAATACAGGATTCCAGGTGCCACTCCAGAGATTCTGATGGCAGCATGCTTGGGATTGGGCCTGGGGCCTCCTAGGAGGTTACGGCATCCCCACCAAGTCTATGGCCAGTCATGTTTGTGAGGCTCCCAAGTGTGTCGTGTGCAAACCTTTGTCTTTCCTTGATATTTCCTAAGGATCACAGATATTTCCTTAATTGGCCTTAAAAAAGAAACACAGCAGGGGCGGTGCCTGTAGCTTAAAGGAGTAGGGCGCTGGCCCCATGTACCAGAGGTGGTGGGTTGAAACCTGGCCCCAGCCAAAAACTGCAAAAAAAAACACAAACAAACAAAGAAAGAAACACAGCAGGAAAGGCATGAAGAAGTGTGAGTGCCCTGCCCAGCTGTGTGGAACGTTTTCTAATCATACTTTCACCTGGCCCCAAGGGAGTCTCAAGGGTCAGGGGTAGAGAGGAACCTCCCTGTGCTTGAGGTTCTTCTCCCTGGTCAAGGAAGAGCCAGGATGGCACAGAGGAAGCATTCCCAGTGGCTGAGCCATTCCCATGTGCCAGATGACTACATTCAAGCCCTCCACTCCTTCATGGCCTGGGCAGAGTTGTCATCATCCTCCTTTATAGATCAGGAAGCAAAGGCTCACAGAGGCTAAATCACTGGCCCAAGGCCCTGCAGCAAGGGAATAGCAGAGCAGAGATCACTGGGGAATTTAAAGACATCCTTCCTGCTCCTTGCAGGAGGAGGCTCAGGGATAGATAGTGCATCTTGAGGTAGAAATGGTGCCTGAAGAATAGCCTTGTTGGTCAGACTTCTGGAGAGCAAACGTCTTTTGGAACCAAGCCTGTGCTAAGGCCCCATCCCGGGAGGCAGGCTAGGAGTGGGCAGGCACGGAGGTCAGCACAGACCTGAGGGCCTGACATCTGAGTTGTGCTTTCACCACTCGCCACCACTACTGCCCATTGCGTAAGCTCCCTGCAAGGGTACAATGAAGTGGGCCTTGTGCTGGGCCTTTAAAAACCCTCGTGAATGCTGCTTACTGAAAGCAGTTAAGTTTAGCGAAGAGAGACTAGCCTTGGGTGCAGGCAGAGCTCTCTCCATCACCTGATCTTAGGCAAAGCAGTTGACTTCTCTGAGCCTCAGTTTTCTTGCGCATCTCATGACCCTAATTACACCTCCAGTTGCTGTGTGGATTGCACAGAAAAGTGCCCAGCGGTCCACACATTTGGAACCTGATTTTCCTTAATCACATAAAGGGCTTAGTGTGAAGGATGCAAACGTATGGTGTGGTCTGGTGACAGCTGGCTTTGAACTCAGGCCTTTGTTGAGCTTGAACGGCACCTGTTGACATTGCAGTGTTGCTTAGGTTGAAGAACTGCACCCCTGATGGAGCTTTGCCACATGTCAGGCCCTGATTAGCATAGAGACTGGGTGGGCTGGTGCAGGCTGGACACTGCCCTCACCAGTACTGCTGGTCCCGCGGGTGGCAGGGCCTGCCTGTCCCACCTTCCACAGTGGGGCTCAAGAGAGGCTGGGCCTCAGAGACCTGGCTTATACTCTGACTTACTGGGCAGATTGCTCCCATCTCCAGGCCACCTGCAGTCCCTCACCCTACCAGGACTTCCAGCAGGATGGGGGTGGGAAGGGGGTGGAAGCTGCCGGCAATGGGCTGGCTCACACTCTGCACACACACAGCCCACGGTATACTGTCATCACCCGTAGTCCTGAAACAGGCCACATCCTGGCACTCCCTATGCCAGCCTGCTTCTGTGCCATTTACTATCTTAGAAGAACAGCTGCCATTTGCTGAGCGCTGATGACACACTTGGGGGCTTAACATTTGCCCTCTCTCTCTGGTGAACCTGCACAAATAATATTCCCCTTCAACCACCCTTCACCTGATGCTTTTACCATCCACAGCCTTGGCCTTTCATTCACTTTTTATTTTTCACTCTTTTGCCTGGGGTAGAGTGCAGCTGACCACAGAAACTGCAACCTTGAACCCTTAGGCTCAAGTGATGGTCTTCCTGCCTCAGCCTCCCAAATAGCTAAGACTATAGGCACCTGCCCATGCCTGGCTAATTTTTCTATTTTTTGTAGAGACAGGATCTCACTCTTCCTCAGGTTGGTCTGGAACTCCTGAGCTCAAGCAATCCTCCTGGCTTGGCCTCCCAAAGTGCTAGGATTATAGGCGTGAGCTACTGCATCTAGCCCTTTAATTGACTTTTAATTATACTAGTAACACCACATGCATTTCCACTGTAAAAATTAAAATTATTACAGTCCAGGCTAAAGTTCCCCTTGGCCACCACCACTCCTTATCCAGCTCCAGTCCTGCTCCCCAGGGTTTATCCAGTGGTATCACTCTGGCTGGGCCCTTCCAGCCCTGCTTCTTTGTTTTACGTTTGTGTATACATGCCCAAGAAAAACCGTCTCTTTCTCTCCTCTCCAGAAGGACAGGCGGAGGCAAACACTCCAGACAAGGAGGCTAGCAACCAGCCCCAGAGCAGTGATGGCACCACCTCGTCTTGAGACTGATTTGTCCAAGGAGGCTAGAAGAGAGACCTGCTCTCCTCTCCTGGAAGGGGAACCCTGGCACTGGCCTGGCAGCCTCTTCTATGAGCCCCGTGTCCCAGGCAAGCCAGGCCAGACTGAGAGGGCACCCCACAGGCCACTGTGGCCCCCGCTCTGAGAAAGCCCTCTGCCCACACCCCCAGGATCCACATCCCCACCACCATTGCTATGCCCAGGAACACTTTCAAGTCACTGTAACCACAGGATGTTATTTATTCAGCTGGCGCTGAGAGTCACCGCAGGGCCCTACCTCCCAGGGTGAGCAGCCCCTGCAGGAACACTCCTTTTGTCTGCCTGGGCAGGGACCATGTCCTAATACTGACCCCTCCTCTCCAGTCCCAACCTTCTGGGTCAAGACCTTCTTATCCCTTTTTTAAAAAACACTTTTAAACTTTTTAAAAACTTTAAACATTTTTTCAGCAGAGAAGGAAGAGAGTTGACAATCAATTTACATTTTTTTTAAGCCATTTTAAGCTAAACTCTCACCATCTACATGGGCAGCTCTGAGGTTCCCTCATGGAGCTTCACAGATCCACTTTTAGGGAAGGGATTTTGGCTCAAAACTATCTGACCAATTCTTTGCCCTTTCTACCAAGATAACTGACACCTAGGACCCAGGAAATAAATGCTGATGATCTATGTGACTGGTTTATTTCTCCTACAAACAGCAAAACAAGGGGTTGGGCCTTGCTTTCTCCAAGTCCACACTGAGCTGGACTTGCCCCAGGCTTCCACAGAATGAGACACTGAGAAGACATAGGTGTCCACAGAGCCCAGTGCCACTCCTATGCCCAGTGTCTCATGAGTCCTCGTCCATCTCACCCTCTCTCTCCCCTGAGCCCACAGCTTCAAAAACCCCAAAGGAAGCTTTTCCCTTTAACACCTAGAGTAGGCAGGGCTTAGACTTCAGGGAGCTTTTAAGTAGCAACCCTTGCAGAGAACCCTTACTTCTTCTGGAGGGAAGATAGGCTATGGGTCCTCTCTTAGCCCACAGCATGAGAAGCTCTGGCTTCCCATTCACAGCCTCCTTTGGGCTCTCAACACCCTGCTGATGACAGGCTGGCCAAGTCTGGGGGCCCTAGGTCTCCTATTCTCAGCCCACCCAAGACCACAGCACCACACACCATCTGCTACATGACATGATACCAGCCATGAGCTTCTTTATTGATCACCAAATTTTCAGTACAAGTCACCATAGAAGGAGGGTTTCAGATACAACTGCACCCACCAGTGAGGGCCCTGGTCCCTAAGAAGGGGACAGAATCAGAGGGCAGATGTGGCCATGCCAAGGTATATATGTGTACAGAATCAGGCACAGAGGCTTCAAGAGCATTAGTAGTTGACTATTGAAATCAGTCTTCTTGGAAGGAATAAATGTAAGAGCATTGGTTGACCCCACAGAGCTGTGAAGACTCCACAGGGTAAAGGCTCAGATGGGTGGCCGTGGCATCCTCAGGGGTGCTTCCCTGCATGTCAGATCAGAGAAGAAGGATCAGGCAACTCAGAGTGCCCGGGATGTTGCAAAAATCACAGAGCACCAGAACCAGATAGGGATTTCTACAAACAGACGAAGGCTTAGAGCAAGGACATGCCTTGCCATGGCCATACAAGAAGAAAGCAGAACAGACCAGGGCCCAACTCCTTGCCCTTGGCGCAGCCATGGGGATGCCCCAAACCCAAGAGTTTTGGGACTTGAGATCGTCTCCCCCTCAGACCAGCCTCTCAAGATAGCAGTTGTAGAGAACATGAGCCAATCTAGTGAGTGGCTAGTCCCAGCCAGGGACTACTACCCAAGGAGTCATCACACATTCTTGGTGCTACCTGAGAGAGGAAGGACATTTTGCTAGAAGTCCTACAGAAAGCCAGGTTGGAACTAGGGCAGTGCAACAGCCCAGAAACCAAGACAGGAACATACCTGCTGTAGCTGAAGATGGCATCCCATAGGCTTTATAAAGCAGATTGAGAAGTTCTCTCTTCTCATCTTCTGGGAGGAAACTGGACTTTGCCGCATTAATGTTCTGGGAGGGCCAGGATGGTAGACAACATGGAACCAGAGAGCAAGGACGGGAACCCCTGGCAATCTAGTGATAATCTATCCCCCTCATTGAACACAGCAGGTAAGCTTGGGAAGGGAGGACTTGTCCAAGGTCACACAGCAAGTGCCAGAGTACAGACCATGAGGTTCTGTTTTATTTGTTTTGTTTTGTTTTTTTGAGACAGTTTCACTATGTCACCCTCAGTAGAGTGCTTGGCGTCACAGCTCACAGCAACCTCAAACTCTTGGGCGTAAGTGATTCTCTTGCCTCAGCCTCCCAAGTAGCTGGACTACAGGTGCCTGCCACAATGCCCAGCTATTTTTGTTGTAGTTGTTGTCGTTTAGCAGGTCTGGGCCAGGTTCAAATCTGCCAGCCCTGTTGCACACGGCCAGCACCCTAACCACTAGGCATAGGCACTGAGCCAGGTTCTGTTTTTTTTTGTTTTTTTTGTTTTTTTTGAGACAGAGCCTCAAACTGTCACCCTAGGTAGAGTGCCGTGGCATCACAGCAACTTCCAACTCCTGGGCTTAAGCGATTCTCTTGCCTCCACCTCCCAAGTAGATGGGACTACAGGCACCCGCCACAACGCCTGGCTATTTTTTGGTTGCAATTGTCATTGTTTGGCAGGCCTGGGCTGGATGCGAACCGGCCAGCTCTGGTGTATGTGGCTGGTGCCTTAGCCACTTGAGCTATAGGCGCCGAGCCCAGGTTCTGTATTCTTAATGTGGCGTTACATGGCACAGGGATGGGAGAAGTTGGAGAAACCTTGGAGAGACAGGGTGGCATGTGGGGGGCCAGGAAGATGCCACCTGCACAACTGACACAGCCTGGAGCCTATGGACAGCCTGGTGGGGTGTACAGAATTTCATAGCTGGGCACACCCTTCTGGGGAACGGTTGACAGCTTTCACTGGATTCTTTCAGATCATTTAACCCAAACAAAGGATAGAAAACCTGGTCCTAAATCAGCGGTTCTCAACCTGTGGGTCATGACCCACAGGAACTGTATTAAAGGACCGCGGCATTAGGAAGGTTGAGAACCACTCTCCTAAATCGACACGTCACCACAAAGTGTCTGACTCATTTAGGCAAACTCGCTGCTCATCTCTAGAGGTTCAAGGCCCTGGACAGAATCTGCAAGGCCTCACACTCCTAGGCCTGGGAGTCAAGGCCAGTACAGCTCACCCCCACTCACCACTCTCTTAAACTCCTCTTCAGTAAAGCCCATGTTCCGTTTGGTCATCTGGTAATCAGTGTCCAGGGTGGACTTGAAGATGAGTGGGTCGTCCGTGTTGAGCGAGTAGTTAGCCTGGTCATTTTTGAACCTGGGCCGGGGGAGCAGAGGGAGGAAGTCTCCTTTTACTCTTCTGTAAAGTCAGTGCACTCTGACTGTCACCCTTTTTGATCTGAGGGCAACTTTAGACTGACCTGATCTAGAGAGGAGGAAACTAAGCACAGAGTCCTGGGGCGCCTTATCTGAGGCCATGCAACTAGCAGCTCCAGAGCCGGGCTCTGAGGGCCTATGTGGCAGAATGGGCACTATAGGCTGTTCTTAAAACCACACATTTGGCTTTCCTCCTACTTGTCCCTTTTTCCTGTCACTGTCCTTTAGGGTTCATCCTAGGCCCTTTTGCTCCACCACCTCCTGAGGCCATCGTTTGTTCAGCTGCCACACGCAGTGACTCACTCCTGAATCTTCCTCTAGCTCATGTGCTCCACAGGAACCACACATTCCATGTTCCTAAGGCATCCTGCCCTTAATAAACTGGGCAAACAGACCATCACAGGCCTGACTGTTCACCCTGAGTTCGCCATGTCCTTATCCCACATTGGGGAGGCAGCTTAGCCTCCCTAAGGCCTCATGCCACTCCCAGGGCTCAGTGGCACAGGACAGAAGAAGACCCTTGGTCCTGGTTAGACTCTGGGCTGAGAGCAGGGTGAGCTGAGACAGAGCCAGGGGAAAGCTTTGAGCAGGGGCAATCCAAGAGGTCCCAAGGGCCAGGTGCCAAGAGCAGAGAGTATGTCGGCAGGAGAGACTCACGCTCCTGATGTGATGTCCAGGAGGCGAGTTGGGAGAGTTGGAAGTATGGAAGCTTCCCTCAGAGTAGCAGGGCGTTCTGCTGTAACCAAATGAACCATAGGGCTCCCAGCTCTGGTAGTTAGTAGCTATGTGACCTTGGTCGAATTACAGCTTATCATTGGGTGGCACCTATGGCTCAGTGGGTAGGGCGCCGGCCCCATATACCAAGGTGATGGGTTCAAACCCAGCCCCAGCCAAACTGCAACAAAAAATAGCTGGGTGTTGTGGTGGGCACCTGTGGTCCCAGCTACTCAGGAGGCTGAGGCAAGAGAATCACCTAAGCCTAAGAGCTGGAGGTTGCTGTGAACTATGATGACATGGCACTCTACTGAGGGCTACAAAGTGAGACTCTGTCTCAAAAAAAAAAAAAAATAGCCGGGCATTGTGGCAGGTGCCTGTAGTCCCAGCTACTTGGGAGGCTTAGGTAAGAGAATCTCCTAAGCCCAAGAGCTGGAGGTTGCTGTAAGCTGTGACACCATGGCACTCTACTGAGGGTGACAAAGTGAGACTCTGTCTCTGAAAAAAAAAAAAGGGCAGCACCTGTGGCTCTAAGGAGTAGGGCGCTGGCCCTGTATACCAGAGGTGGTGGGTTCAAACCCAACCCCGGCCAAAAACTGCAAAAAAAAAAAAAAAGAAATTACAGCTCATCCAAGCTTTGGATTCTTCAGTTGTAAGATGAGGACAGCAATGTGGGCTCCCAAGGAGTCAAAGAGATTTCCTGTCTAAGAGCCCGGCCTGCACTGGTGTACCTGCTCCCTATATTTCTCTCCCATCTTTGGTCTTCCTGGAACAACATTGATTGGGCCCAGGGGGCCAGAGCTCACCGAACAACTGCGTGCTCCGTTTCTGGCTTCCAGGCACCAGTGAGGTAGCTGGACCAGGGGCAGACCTGGAAAAGCAGGTATGAGGCTGGCAGGGCCATCCTGACCTCTCCAGGGGACCCCCACTCTAGCACCAGTCTTCCCTGGTCCCCCATTGCTGAATCCCATGAGTTTGGCATTCTCATCTCCCTCTGCTTTGTGGCAGCTTTGATGCCCACTGCCCACTCCCGACACACTCACCCTTCTGCTCACTTTCTAGCTCTGCCTAGGATGTACAGGAGAGCTGAGGACAGTTCCTCCCTGCTCTGGCCCCTCACCTCGAAGTGCATGTTTTCCAGCTTCAGCCTATTGTAAAGGGCCTCATTCTCCAGGGTGTGGTAGCCATGCCCCAGCCGTTCCGTCTTCAGTATGTCCACAGCCTGCAGAGAAGCACAGCGGAGCTCAGTATGGGGCAGGGAAGAGATGGAGAGGAGGACCCCACCCAGCCCAGCTCCTCACCTCTCTAACCACCTCGGCAGAGCCGACCTCCCCAGCGTGGACTGTGCGGTGAACGCCACTCTTCACAGCCTCCTGGAGGGGTGAGACCAGGTCAGACGCAGCCTTGGGAAGCCCAGTAGCCCAGCCCTGCATTCAGCACACCGTGGCCTTGGACCACCCAGCAGTCAGGATGGCCTGCGTCAGCAACGTGGGAAGCCTGGTCCCCACCTCCCTCATTATCTGAGTGTAGCTAACATTTATTAGCTAGTCACCAGGTGTCAGGCACTGATGAGATGGTTTGTATGTGTTACCTAATATTACTACCTACATGCCACACATTGCATAGGAGGGAAAACTGAAGCTCAGGAAAGTTAACGTGGCCAAGGTCAAACAGGAGGCATAGAACCAAGATCTGAACCCGGGCCACGGGACTCCAGAACACCCAGTGCTCTTATCCCCCAAGCTATACCCCTTCCACAGGAAGGACTTTCATTGTTAGGCTGGAAGGGACCTTTGAGATGTCTCCTCCAACTCTGTCACCTCCATAGAGGAAACAGGTCTGGGGACGAGATAATCTCATCGGAGGTCACAGTGAATCACAGGCAAAAGCAGGATGTGGGGACTTCATCCCCAATTCCAAGTCCCCAGGCCCAACCAAGATGCACTTGGGAACTTGGGAGCCCCACGCTCCCAGCTGGTATGACTTCTCCTGACCTCTTACCCCTGGCCCACCTCATAGGCCTGCACGTGGCCTGGCATCAAGCTGCTTCCTTGGATGGTCTCGTCTCCTGCCAGGTCAATGGCCACCACGTCCTGCTGCCGGTACTTCTTGCACAGCTCCACCACCTCAGGGGACCAGGCTGTGGGCGAGACACCCCCCACCCCCGGGGCCTGTCAGCTGATCCTGGAGAGAGCCCTCCAGTCTTGCTTGCTGTCCCGCCCCTGCCCCCAGCCAGGGCACTATCTAGTCTTCAAATCCCAGCTGCCACGTCCTGACCTTTGGCCTTTGGCACACAGTGTACTCAGTTCCCTTCCCTCTCAGAGGGAACACAACAGCTACCACACAGGGCATGGGTGTTAAGCACCAGGGACAAAGCCTGAGCTCAGCAAATGGCCTCTCTGTCACACGGTGCCCACAGCAACCTTTAAGGTGGGCTCACCACATTTAGCGGAGGGGGAGATGGAGGGCCACGCCTCCAACATCGAATCCCCAGTACAGCCCACACTCGTCTGCTGGGGTCTTATGTCATCTTAACCCACAAAGTTATCATGAAGTAGTCGAAAAAGAAAGAATGTTCACAGGCTTTGGAATGAGACAGACTTTGTGCCTGCTTGATTGAGGAGCAAAAGGCTTCGGTTCTCTGCCTTAATTGCCTCATCTGTCAAATGGGACTAAACAACGATAGTTCTACTTCCCAGGCTGCTGTGAGGATTAGAGAAAATGCACACCAGTCACTGCAGAATAAGCTGTGCAGGTTGGCATTGCCCGGGGCTTTGGTTCTCACTAATCCCTAGGTGGGAGGAATGAAGTAGGCACCACCGTCTCCTTAGAGCAGCGCGTAACCAAGGTCTAGGGAGATGGTGTAACCTGCCTGACGTCACTCCTGGGGCTCTGCACTCTGAGGCTCAAGCCCCAGAGATTTGATCAGGATCAGTGACAAGGGAGAGAACCCTTAGAAATTCTGAAAGTCAGACCTGGTAATAGGGTCTGTGGCCCAAGAAGGACAAGGCCTGGCTCACAGGGTCTCAAGGGAAGACTATGGGCTGATTAGAACCTGGCTTAGATTTTTTTTTTTTTTTTAAGAGATAGAGTCACACTTTATCAAGCCCTCGGTAGAGTGCCGTAGCATCAAACTCCAACTCCTGGGCTTAAGCGATTCTTTTGCCTCGGCCTTTCTGGTAGCTGGGACTACAGGTGCCTGCCACAACCCCTGGCTATTTTTGTGCTGCAGTTTGGCCAGGGCCAGGTTCAAACCCACCAGCGTCGGTATATGGGGCTAATGCCCTACCCACTGAGCCACAGGCACGGCCCAGGTTTTTTTTTTTTTTTTTTTTTTTGATGATTCAAGCTCCTTTGGCTTTGAGCTCTCTGCAGGTCATGTGGCTGTCAAGGCCTGGTCTCCCTGGGGAAGAAAGTGTGTTGCCAAGAAGTCCTGGGCCCACCTAGGAGGCACCTCCCATGGCTTCAAGAGGTACCAAGTCTGGCTCGGCACCTGTAGCACAGTAGTTACAGCACCAGCCACATGCACTGAGGCTGGTGGGTTCAAACCCGGCCTGGGCCAGCTAAACAATGACAACTACAACCAAAAAATAGCCAGGTGTTGTGGTGGGTGCCTATAGTCCCAGCTACTTGGGAGGCTGAGGCAAGAGAATTGCTTAAGCCCAAGAGTTTGAGGTTGCTGTGAGTTGTCACACCACAGCACTCTACCGAGGGGAACATAGTGAGACTCTGTCTCAAAAAAAAAAAAAAAACAGAAGTATCAAGTTCCTGCTGATGGGCTCAAGGGGACACCATGGTGGGGTCACAGGGGAGACAAGGTACAGCCCCACTGCCAGGCTGGGAAGTGGGAACCAGGGTCGGTGGGCAGCCCTGGGCAGGGCAGCTGTCTCACTCACTGGGCTGGTGGCGCATGCAGCACAGGATAGTCCGGACCTTGATCCCGAAGTCTCGCTCCCCCTCCTTCAGGCCCTGGCCCACTAGGGCCACCACCTCATCTGGGGTGAGGTCCCCTCTGTATGGGGAAAGGAGTAGGGATGGGCCTGAGGCAAAGGGAAGGCCACAGGCCCAGCACACCCTCAGAGTAGTCAGTGCACTCTGGATCCCAGGGGAGGTGTGTGGTGGTATCCGACTGCCCTCCCCACCCTCACATGGACCACAGGCTAAGCTCAAGGCATCAAAATCAGGGCTCAGTCTCACCTGAATTATGAGGTTAGAGCAGGACCATTAGAAGTCACTGGCAAAGCGGGTTAACATACCCAGAGCTATGGGGTACAAGACAGCTACACATTTTTGCCCGAGGTAAAAACAACCCCGAGCAAGGTGATTGGTGGGAACTGTGTCTCTCATGGAGTTAAACTCATTTTCTGAGGCCATGGACCTTATCATCGGGGCAGGACCGAGGTCCTTCTTGGAGCAGGGACTTCCAACAGTCAGCTTCTCTGGTCTCAGGGTGGGGCTATCCAGTCACACTTTAGCACAGCCCCTGCCAGGACCCTCACTCACTCGGCCTGATTCCAGGGGATGGGCTCCACCTTGGAGTTGGCTAGCAGGTGTGGGCTGTATCGCACCTCCACATACACTACGCCTTCCTTGGCCTTTGACTCTACAAACTCATAGGCGATCCTTTTGATGGCCTCCCGGGAGCCCCTGGAAAGGGAAGAAAAGGGTTGGTGACAACCTTCCCCAGGTCCCTTGGGAGCTCCAGGAGCAAACAAGGCTGCCCCCAACCCTTGTCAGATCAAATCCACTTTAGTCCCTAATCCCTCCGTCCTCAACCCCCAGCTCTGGGCATCTGCTGGATAAGGTTCTGTCAACTCTGCTTCCAGACTATATGCCACCACTTCCCCCCCTACCCTGGCTCACACCACGTCATCTCTGTCCTCCCTGTCCCCAAGGTTCTCCCTGAAACTGTGCCAGCCCAACAGCTGCAAGAGTCTTCTACAAACACAAGTCAAAGCGTATTGTTCCTACCCTGTAATCCCCACTGGCTTCCCACCTCGTGGGATGAAACCCCAACCTAGCAGCCCAGCCCAAGCCCACTAGGCCTGTCTGATCCAGCCCTGTCAGCCTCCCAGGCATCTTCCTTCTCACTCATTCTTCAAGGCCACCAGGGCCTCCCAGCTATCCAAGGACTGTCAGGCGTGTTCCCACATTGGGGCCTTTATGTTTGTGGCCCCTCTTCAGCCTGATGTCCCCTAAGCTCATCCTCCACTGCCTCCCCCCTCAAGCCTCATCCCCTCAGAGAGGTCTTCCCAAACATCTTATTATAAAACGGCCCTCCACACTTCCCCCAAACTCTATCCTCTTCCCTGCTGTCCTAATCACCATTTGACATTATACGTCATAAGGCTTATTAGCCCATTTCCTATTTCCTCTAGCAGCTTGTAGTCTCCAAGAGGTAAGGAAACACCGCTCCCCCTCAATCTGTCTTTTCACTGCCCCAACCTCTCAGCTGAGGACAGTGCCTAGACATAGTGGCCAAATATTTCTTTTTTGTTTGTTTGTTTTGTTTAGAGACAGAGTCTCACTTTATTGCCCTCAGTAGAGTGCAGTGGCGTTACACAGCTCACAGCAACCTCCAACTCCTGGGCTTAGGTGATTCTCTTGCCTCAGCCTCCTGAGTAGCTAGGACTACAGGCGCCCGCCACAATGCCCAGCTATATTTTTTTGGTTGCAGTTTGGCTGGGGCTGGGCTTGAACCCGCCACTCTCGGTATATGGGGCCAGTGCCCTACCCATTGAGCCACAGGCGCCACCCGAGTAGCCAAATATTTCTTGATGATAGATATGAGACTTGCAGGGAAAAGAAATAAAAGGACACAGATGGACAGATCCAGAGGGACTCTTGGGTAGGGAGAGCCTGGGGACTCAGTTGTGGCCTAGGATCCTTGTTCCCACACTCATCGGTTGTGTACCCCCGGCTAGTCACCTTCTCTGACATCCACATCAGAGGGCTATTATGAGAACAAGGCACTCTAGTTATCACTGAGTGGCGGCTCCATAAGCAAGGCACAAACTGACCCACAAGGGCCACTGCAAGTGTTGATCAGATGACAATGGATGGACCTGGCTATAAGGGCCACCATGAAGAATGAAAACAGAATGGTCACTATGTGCGAGGAGGATGCACAAGTGCACCAAGAGCCCAGGGTGGAAAGACAGTGGCCTGACCAGGAGCGGGGCACTGAGGCTGAGGATTTAGGGGGCTACTCCCCTGTGGGGTGGGGCAGAGGCTTGAATCCTAGGCCTTAGCCCTCCACTAGTGAGCTGGCCTTCCAGGGATGAGGCTCAACTCTGCTCCCCAGAACCCAGACACACCCATCTCCCCCATAGCTGTCAGCCTCATTCACTCTACAAGTACCCTGTGCCTGTCACCATCAGGGCACCAGGGATACAGTAAACACAGGTCCCTCACTGAACAAGAGAGAGTCAGGCAAGAAAATGAATAACAAAGAGTATACAGTAGGTCAGATGGTGTAAAGTGCTACAGGTACAACCCAGGCACGGTGGCTCATGCTTGTAATCCCAGCACTCTGGGAGGCTAAGGCTGGTGGATCGCTTGAGCTCGAGAGTTTGAGATCAGCCTGAGCAAGAGTGAGACCCTGTCTCTACTAAAAATAGAAAAACTAGCCCGGTGTTGTGGCAGGCACCTGTAGTCCCAGCTACTCTGGAGGCTGAGGTGAGAGGATCACTTGAGCCCAGGAGTCTGAGGTTGCTGTGAGCTATGATGCCAGAGCACTCTACCCTCGGTGACAGAGTGAGACTCCGTCTCAAGAAAAGAGAGAAAAGAGAAGAAAAGAGAGAAGGGAAGGGAGGGACAGGAAAAGAAAGAAAAAAAGAAGAGAAAAGAAAAGAAAAGTTTTACGAGTACAAATAAAGCAGGGAGCCAGCTGTTTCAACAACATGGCACAGGAGGATGGGGAACCAGCCACAGGCCCCCTGCAGGGGTAGATGGCCTATGGCCAGGGTGTGCATGGTGTCCAAGGTACCCCAGGGGCTGATGTGGCCAGAGAGGAGTGAGCAGGGGGCAAGTGGCAATAGAGGAGGGTCAGGCACTGAATGTATGAGCACACAGGGCCCCGAGGAGCTGGCATCAGGGTCCTTAGCTTTTACTCTGAGTGACATAGGGAGACAGTAGGGAGTCTGGGGTAGGGAACTGGCTTAGATTTTTTTTTTTTTTTGAGACGGAGCCTCAAGCTATCCCCCTGGGTAGAGTGCCATGGCATCACAGCTCATAGCAACCTCCAACTCCTGGGCTCAAGCGAGTCTCCTGCCTCCGCCTCCCAAGTAGCTGGGACCACAG
>CAUYQV010023467.1:0-15435 GCA_963574575.1 Galagoides demidoff | reverse complement strand
CCACCTTCTAGTATGTGGCTGGAGTAGGGTATCTTTTAAGTCCAGGAAAGTGTGCCATTCAACTTCTGCTGGTAGCAGACATAGCAAAGTATACAAATTAAGCACAGTAGGATGCAGTGTTACATCATTTACTGGGAAATTTTCATTTTAGGTTTTAATTTTTTTTTTGAAGTATCTATATAGACACAGTAGATAATATTTAATACTGCACAAAGGTCAACAGGCAACCTTTGTTGTGTTTTGAAGGCTTTCAGAGTGCATTTAACTATTGTATACAGTTTTATACTTTTTGGCTAGTTTCTTCATTTCATTTAACACATCAATTTAGTAAAACAGTTCTCTTTCATTTTATGAGTTGACAGTATAGATAAGGGTGGGATTTAATACAGATAAGCCATAGTTTCTTTTTTTTTCTTTGAATCATTTTTCTTTTTACTAAAGATAAATTATAGCAGAACTAATTTACTTGTTAAAATAAACTATACCTTCAGTATACTGATTATTTGCAAGAAGCACAAAAAGAATAATTATTAGTCATCTAGCCTTTCTTTTCTTTAAAATTGACTTTGCTGAAACCTTTTATAAGGAATCTCAGGCTGGAATTTCTTTCTTTCTTTCTTTTTTTTTTTTTTTTAAAAAAAAAGAGCCTCAAGCTGTTACCCTTGGTAGAATGCCATGGCACCACAGCTTACAGCAATCTCCAACTCCTGGGATCAAGTGAGTCTCCTGCCTCTGCGTCCCAAGCAGCTGGGACTACAGGTGCCCGCCACAACACCCAGCTATTTTTTGGTTGCAGCTGTCATTGTTGTTTGGTGGGCCCAGGCTGAATTTGAACCCACCAGGTCAGGAGTATGTGGCTGGCACCTTAGCCATTTGAGCCACAGGCCCCAAGGCTGGACTTTCTTGAAAGCTTTTTGTGAGCCCAGGTTTCATCTCTGGCATTAGATACCTGTATGCACTGGGTAAATTCCTCTTCTTTTGAGGTCCCCAAGCACATTTCAAATCCCAGACCCATCAGCAGGTGACCTTCATTACTTACCACAGATCAGGAAAGGTTACTGATGGGTATCTAGCAAGTTTTTTAAAGGGTTTTTTTATTGGCCTTATGAAGTCAACCTGAATTTCTTAATGCAGTCTGGACACTTCTAGAATGTTATTTTAGTCAAAGCTTTGGTAAAATAACCAGTACCTTCATCATGTCTTATAAAACAAAACAGATTCTTACTGAACTTATGCAAATAACTGTATTGTTAGAGATTAAGAATACTTACAAATGTCTTTCAAATTCTGGAGAAATCAAGGAGACAGAAAAATATATGTTTCAAATTCTGTTTATAAGTACATATGTGAGAACCAGGCCAGCTCCATTTTGTTGTTTACTGTATAAGCTCTGTTCCTAACCCCTCCACCTCCCTCCACTCCAACCTCCGCTGGTAAACCGGCAGGGCTACTCCCTGCTGCCCCCCCCCCAACCCCAGGTTGCACAGCCACTGAGCTGTAAACTCAGTCACCTTAGGCAGACAGCTGCCATAATAGGCAATAAGTATCAGTTTCCTTGAATAGCTCCCATAATAGGCAATAGGTTTCTACTTCCTTGAAATTCAGGTATCCCCCTTCAACTACCCAATCAGGCAGCACCACTTCAGGCTCCTGGTTAGGAAATCCACCACCCTTCTATCTGTACCAATCCAAGTCCTCTCCGTACTAATGAAATCATCAACCACCAATCAAGAGTGTACCTGTACCCAACCCAACCCTTCTTGCCTTCTGTACCCCATAAAAACCTCCTACACCCCAGGTTCAGGGCTCGACCTCGGCTTGCATGCCAGGAGAGTCCAGACCCGGGTTTGAATAAATCTCACCTCTTGCTTTTTACATTGGAGTGTGTCTCAGATTTGTCTGTTGGGGCCATTTGGGGGAATTTCAGGCACAACAAGATCATTGAATCCAAATGTTGGTTCTTTAAAAAGCTAATAAAAGAAACAAATTGAATTCAGTATTAATGAAGAGAAAAGTCACAAAGAACTAACAAAGAGCATAAAAGGGAAGTAAAATAGTATGTAAGGTAAAACTAAAAACTACAAGGGAATATAATAAACAATTTGTATCATTAAGTTTGAAAGTTTAGATGAAAAGATTAATTTCTTTGGAAGTATAATCTAAAAATTTTGACAAAATTTAAAAATAGATAAAGATACGCATACATACACTGGACTTGGTAAGCCTTTCCCTACCCCAAATTCAGAACACAATTGTTTTTAAAGACAAATACATATCAAGAATGATAAGAGCCCTAACTTTTGTAAACTCTCTAGAGAATAAACTAGATTTACAAACTCATTTACTGAATGTAATATCATTTTGAAACAAGAAAGAGTAAACAGTAAGAGGAAAATTACAGGCTAATCTCACTCTGGATGTAATGCAAAATCCTATAATCATATTAACAAAGGGAATTCAGAAATATCTCAAGTATATTAAAAGACTAGATTTAACTATAAGTAATAAAAATCTGTAAATATACCTTAACATTAAAGAAAAAAATCAGATAACTAATTTTACTACAGTAATTCAGTAGTGCAGAAAGATAATGTTTATTTGTGATTTACAAAATGAAAACCAAAGCTTTTTATAAATAGGAAAGGGGCTTAGTACCTTTAATTTGCTAAATTAAGTCTTTCTTTCTCCCTCTGCCCTCTGTATTTCTCTTTCTACCTCTATAACATACCCAACATCACACTTAATGACAAAATCTTAGAAGCAATCCATGAAGTTTGTAACCTGTCAGAAATTCTTGCTATACTGCTTTTGTTACCACTGTACTAAAGGTAGTCAGTGAAATAAATAAATACATCACTTAAAATAGAAAAAAAAAACTTAAAAACTTAGGTAAACATTTGAAGAAGATGTATTGCCACGCTTTACTACCTAATAAAGAAATTCAAAAAGTTTGTTGGATAAAAGATTCACATTTTAAAATTCTGTTATATTCCTTAAGAATAAATTGCTTGAATATATAATTTTCTAAAAGACAGAATTCATAACAACGAAATATATTCTGTAGAAATAATTATTATAAAACTGCATAAAACTTTGAAGTGGCAAAATTCAAAATCTGATTTAGTTTTCTTATAATTAGCCAACTCTGTAGGGGATGCCAAAAGTCAGGTGATCTCTGAGCAAGATGATCTGCAGCTGAGGGGTGGACCTCGGGCCATTGGTCCACAGGTGCTCCTCATGGAAGAAGAGCCTGAGCCTTCAGCACGTAGTCATTTGTTAATTACTCCCCTCACCTGTGTTGTATGGTCTCAATAAAAGGCTAGTGGGGAGGTTGCTCCGGGCAGCCCTGCTAAGAAGGGCTAGCCTGCCTCCTACAAGCTTGTACTTCTAATCCATGTCACACCTGGTTCCTTCCTGTGGTGATTGAGACCAGGGCCACAGGGGCCCGAGGGGTTACGACACAACTTCCTTGTGCGTTTCATTAGAGTCGTATATTTCTTACTGCCTTACAAAGTTAACATTTCATATACCCTAGAGAGACTTTGTAGGTCCTAAAAAAGTCCACACTATGTAAATGAGAAGAGATATAACATATCCAAAGCTAGGATGCTTCAGTGATAGAAAATGGCTTTTCTTTCTCAAAGTATTTCATAAGTTCAACATAATTACAACAAAATACAACAGGACTTTTTTTTAAGACGCTTAAACTTCAGGTTCTAAAATGCATAAGGCAGAGAAATGGCCAAGAAATATCAAAGTGATATTGAAAAAGATAATGATTAATAATTTACTCTGCTAGGTGTCAAGACTTACCACAAAACTATAGTCATTTTGTCGGTATTATAGTTACACACTAATAAACAGTAAAACGGTTGAATCCAATAGATAAACCAAGAATAGACTCATATGTAGATAGCAGTGTGGTAAATAATAGGTAGCAATATTTGGCAACAAGTGATTTTTTGTAAAACATATAAAACAGTTTGTTGTTCATTTGAAAAAAATATGTAATTCACAAATTGCAGGGAATAATTCTAAATAATAACACATTTAAAAGTTCTGAGCCTTTTAGAAAAAATAAAAAACATCATTATGACATTGGATTACAGAAAGTTTTTTTTTTTCTTTTTTAAGACAGAGTCTCAAGCTGTTAGAGTGCCATGGCATCATAGCTCATAGCAACCTCCAACTCTTGGGCTCAAGTTTCTCTACTTTTAGTAGAGATGAGGGTCTCACTTTTGCTCATGCTGGTTTCGAACCCCTGAGCTCAAGCTATCCACCTGCCTTGGCTTCCCAGAGTGCTAGGATAACAGGCATGATGGATTTCTTATATAAGATGCCTAAAACACTAACTATGCAAAATATATTGATAGTGTTGATTACATTAAAATCCCAAATTTCCATAGGACAGAAATGCCATAAGAAAAAATCTTTAGATTCAAAAGACCTGTGAATCAAAATTCATAATATGTAAAGAACACTAAATCAGCAGATGAATAATTCCATTGAATGTAGTTTAAATTTGTAAAAACACAATTCAGAGAAAAGAAAGCCTATATGTCTAATAAATACATAGATTTTCAAATACATAGATTATTAATACTTGAAAATAAACATTTATATGCATGGTACTATTACAATACAATAAAAGAATTATCAACAAGCAAAGGACTTGAACAGACATGTCTCCAAAGAAGATACACAGAAGACCAGTGAAATATGCTTGATGTCACTGATTAGTAGGGAAATGCAAATCAAAAGTATAAGGAGGTACCATTTTGCAACCATGAGGCTGGCTATTAAAAAACAAAATCAAAATAGCCAATGTTGGCAAAGATATGAAGAAATTGGAACCCTTGTATATTGCTGGTAGGAATGAAAAACAGCGCAATCACTATGGAAAACAGTATTATGTTTCCTAAAAAACCAAATATAGAATTGCTATATGATTCTGCGATTCCATTTCTGTGTATATATCTAAAAGAAATAAAAACATGGATTCAGAATGATTATTTGTATGTTCATGTCAACAATGTCCAAACTGGAAACAATACAAATGTTCCCTGGCTAATTCATGGATAGATATACAAAATGTGGTATACACATTCAATAGAATGCATTCAGGTTTATAAAGGAATGAAATTCTGATACTAAATGCTAAAATGTGGATAAACCTTGAAAACCAGTGAAGTAAGGCCAGACACAGAAAGATAAGTATTGTGTTATTACACATATACGATGTACCTTGAGTTGTGAAATCCACAGAGCAAGGAATTTTTGATGCTTACACAATATTGTGAATTCACTCAATACTGTTGAATTGTACACATAAAAATGGTTAAAATAGTAAACTTCATATTCTAAATATTTTACCACCTACACATATAAAATGACATTTATACAGTATACTTCATGGACATCAAAATAGCAGAAAACAGTCTTTTGTTACCAATTATTAGGGAGAATATGGAAGTTAACCCATGTTTAATGACTTTATAAATTGAGACACCATTTTGAAGAGGGACTTCTAAAGATCTTAGTAAGTCGAAGATTAACATAACCAATGCCTAGAAATTCCTTTTCTTTTCGGTCATTTAAGAGTTAGTCTGTGCTATGGTTTTGGTATTTGTCCCCTCTAAAACTTATGTTGAAATTTAACCTTCAATGTAGTAGTTTTGAGAGGTGGGGCCTTTAAGCTGTGTCTGAGTCAAGGATCATCCATGAATTCACAGATAAATTGGTTAATTAATTATCATCTGAGGGAAGCCGGTGGCTTAGGGACATAAGTTGGCTTACTAGCACACTTAGCCCTTTCCCATGCAATGCAAGAGTCTCCATCAGCAAGAAAGCTCTCACCAGATACTGCCCCTTGACCTTGGACTTCTCAGCCCCCACAACTATAAGAAATACATTTTTAAGGTAAATTACTCAATTTCAGGTATTCTGTTACAAGCAACAGGGAATAAAAATAAGACAGTCAATGTGGCAGTCTTAGAAAGTGGTGCCTTTAAAAGGTGACTAGGTTGATAAGACAGATTACTGTCTCAGAGATACTGGGCTAGGCCTCTCTATTATGAAGCAGCAGGAGGCCCTGTAGAGACATCACCAGATGTGGCTGCCTGATCTTGTACTTTTCAGCTTCTTGAGCCAGGAGCCAAATAAACTTCTTATTATTATTAATTACTCAATTTCAGTCAGGTATTCTGTTCTGGCAATTAAAAAAAGAGGACTTAGGTACTCACATATGCAATAAAAGCAAAATTCACACTAAATTGATACACACTGACTTCAGAATAATGGTTACTTCTGGAGAAGGAGCATATAGGATGGAAGTGAAACTTTCAGTGACTATGTAAGTTTTAAAGCATTTTAAGAGATCTGATTTACTTTAAAAAGATTTTGAAAGAGATTTTTAAAGAGATCTGTAGTTTTTATGGCACCATGAGCAATTTTTATCTTCTTGGTTTTAATTTATTTAGAAAATCTTTCTGGAAAGCATTGCTTCAACACAGGTGAAAGAAACACATGCAGTTATCCTTTACCTTATTGCCATTGGCAAGTCACAACTGCAGAGTACGTGATTCTCCCAGAAGTTAAAACCAACTCCACAGCCTCTTCAAAACTCTTTCTAGCCAGAATTGAACAAGGCATTTGTGATTGTGAAACATAAAATGACTAAATGGTCTAGGTTAATTCATTGATCTTAATGTCCTTGGGATAATAGTCAAATAAATATAGGAGCAATCTTTGATTTTGTAGTACCCCTTCTCCTCTCTATAGTCTAGGTTCCATAATGCAATAGTTTAAGTATTTTACACATAGTTTGAGTCTCAAATGATAACCCTGAGTGCAGAAGCATATGCCCAATTTGGACTAGTTGAATCTGTGATGCCTGGATGTGCTTCACAGTGGGAGAAGTGCATGCTTCTTATGAGTCATGATCTCAGTTAAATGCTCACATCAGCTGCATGAAGCTTCTTTCCATTTTACGGTTAGAGAACAATGAGTCTAATAATGCCTATGTAATGTTCTAGAATGTGCATAGGAAGACTTTTTGAAGGGCTCATCAATTGTAGAAAAAGAATTATTAAATTCACATTTGTCTGACTTTAAATTTCTAGGTTGGTTCTACTAAGTCTTACTAAAACAAAAAACACACTGGTTTTAGGCTATGGTGTCTTAAAATGGGTATGAGCCTGTTCTGGAAGGATCATTATAGAGAATGATGAGGTAGTGACAAAATACATTCTAACTTATGCTAGGGAATGGAGGGTTACCATAGTTTGCAGCTGCTTTTTCTTTTGCTCCTTGCTTTTTGTAAATTTATTTACTTTAAAATTGTTTATTATTAATATTACTTTTGATTGACAAGTTACATGCATATATGGGGTGCAATGAGATGTTTTGATAAATGTATACAATGTAAAATGATCAAATCAAGCAAATTAACATATCTATCACCTCACTTTCCTATGAGTTTGAGACATTTCTCAAAAGAGGACTTAGAAATGGCTAGCAGGTACATGAAAACATACTAAATTTGAAATGTACCTAGTTGAAATACAGAATACCTTTTTATATTATAAGTAACATATTATATATTTTGAAATACACAATACATTACTTTTGGCTATAGTCACTCTGACTTGCAAAAGATCTCAAAATTTATTTCTGCTGTGTCTCTTAAACTTTATACTTTTGATTAACAACTCCTCTTGTCTTCCCTCCCCACACTGCCTCAGTCTCTAGTAACCATCATTCTATTCTCAACTTCCATGACTTCAACTTTTTTAGTTTCCATATATAAGTGAGATCACATAATATTTATCTTTCTGTGTCTGGCTTATTTGATTTAGCATAATGTCTTCCATATTTATCCATTGCCTGCAATATAATCACATATTTAGAACACCATAAAGATACCACCAAAAACTGTTAGAACTTATAAAGAAATTTAATAAAGTTATAGGATACAATATCAGCAACTGAATTTTAATTCAGTAGCATTTTTATATACTAATATCAAAATATCCAAAAAGGAAATTAGGAAAACAATCCCACTTATAATAGCTAAAACAAAAATTAAATACTTAGAAGTAAATTAAACCAAGGAGGTAAAAGATTTGCATAATGAAAATAAAAAAAAAAACTGCTGAAAGTAATTGATGAAAACACAAATAAATAGAATGATACCCTGTGCTCATGGATTGGAAGAATTAATATTGAAATCGTCCATATCACACAAAGTGATCTATAGGTATGCAATCCCTATCAAAAATTCCAATGCCGTTTTTCACAGAAATAAGAAAAACAATTCTAAAATTGGGGTGTAACCACAAAAAACTCTAAATAACTGCAACAATTGTGAGCAAAATGAGCAAAGCCAAAGGTATCACATTTCCAGATTTCAAAACATATTTTAAGGTGATTGTCATCAAAACAGCATGGCATTGGCATAAAAATAGACACATTTACCAAAAGTAACAGGTTAGAAAGCCCTGAAATAAACCCATACATTTATGGCCACTTGAATTTTTTTTTTTGAGACAGAGTCTCACTATGTTGCCCTCAGTAGAGTGCTGTAGCATCATTGCTCACAGCAACCACAAACTCTTAGACTTAATCAATTCTCTTGCCTCAGCCTCTGGAGTAGCTTGGACTACAGGCACCCACCACAATGCCCAGCTATTTTTTTTTTATTTGGTTGCAGTTGTTACTGTTGTTTAGCAGGCCTAGGCTGGGCTGGAACCTACCAGCCTTGGTGTACATGGCCAGCGCCCTACTCACTGAGCTGCAGCTGCCAACCTGTTAAAGTTTAAACTTTAAACAAAGGTTCCAAGAACACACAATGAGAAAAGTAAAAGAAACCATTAATAAAGCAAAGACACAATTCACAGAATAGGAGAAAATATCAGCAAAGTATATAGCTGATAAGTGGTTAATATCTAAAACATATAAGAGATTCAAACAACTCAATGGCAAGAAAATAAATAATCTGATTAAAAATAGGTGAAGTGCCTGAAAAGACATTTCTCGAAAGAGGACTTAGAAATGGCTAGCAGGTACATGAAAACATGCTCAGCATCACTAATAATTAGGGAAATGCAAATTAAAAACCAAGAAGATGCCACATCACACAGGTTAGAATGACTTTCATCAAAAAGATGAAAGATAAGTGTTGGCAAAGATGGGGAGAAAATAGAACTCTTGTACATTGTCAAGAAAAAGATAAGGACAGCCATTACGGAAAATAGTAAGGAAGTGCCTCCAAAAACTGAAAATAGAATGGCCAGATGATCTACCAATCTCCTTGCTGGGTATATATCCAAAGAACCTGAAATCAGGTTGCATCTGATGGTATCTGCGTTGCCATATTATCACAGTACTATCCACAGTGGCCAATGTATGCCTCCTACCTCAGAGTCCATCAATAGATGAATGGTTAAAGAAAATGTGGTTGTCTATGCACAAGAAATACGAGTCAGCCTTTTAAAAGAAGGAAATCCTGTTCACTGCTTTTGATTCATGAAATTCTGCTGGTGAGATGACTTTGGCCATAAAAGTTGAGATAGTCTGTTTGGGCGGGTCCACTCTGACCCAGGCAGTTGGACGTGATGCCACACCTGGTGTCTCTACGGACCAATGCGTTAGTGTTTTTCTCCACAGCATTATCGTCTAGTGTAGTCCCAGATCTGCTGGCTTGCTGTATGTCTCCAGCTCTGGCTCTCAGTTTTGTTCTCTTTCTCATGTGTGTTCTATGGCATAGGCTATTCCTGATGATAAATTTGAGGGAATACGTATGTTAATAATTGACTTTTTAAAAATAAGAGTCAATTATCTTCATTTAAACTTTAAACATCACAAAAATTGGCAAAATAAGGAAGGTCACTGTAGGTTTCAATATTATGTTTCAAAAGTTAAAGTCCACATTTAAAATAAAAATTGATTTCTACCAATGGCTTCACAATCATGCTAGATTTTATTGATTTAACTTCTATTTTGGATTGTAGACTAGGCATCATAAAATTTAAAATCTAAAGTTTGTAAGACTTTATATATTGGTTAAATTTTATATATAAATTTTCTTTCCAAACTTTATATTATATATTAGACACTAAATATCAAGTAGCTCTCAGATCATGTAATTATCAAAACCGAGAATAAACTATTGTGCATTTTCTGCAACTTTCTCTGCAATTCTAACAGATCTTTAGTTATGCAGGTGAAATATACTTTGAAGATGTGCTGTAATGATTTGGTGTTTTCCCCGGCTACCAATTCTTACTTCTTTAAAGGAAGAGCTACATTAAAAAGAAGCTCCAAGTGAGTTATTTTCTTCTTTCTTTCCTTTTCTTAAAAAAGAAGAATTGGCCAGCGCCTGTGGCTCAAAGGAGTAGGATGCTGGCCTCAGTCAAAAACTGCAAACAAACAATCAAACAAACAAAAGAATAAGAATAAGAATCACTGTTGTCCTAAGAAGAAGTAAAATCAAAGTGAGATGGAATGAATAAAGTGTATCCATCTACACTGCAATTTTTTCTAAGGTTGACTGGGATAAATCAGATATGCAATCATGTTAAATGGAAATAATTTCCTGTATGACTAACACTCTCATTTAATCTCAATTAATCTTCATACCAAAGCAGTGAGTTCAGAAATATTTCCACCACTATTTTCCAGAAATCTACAGAAGTTGTTACTTGCCTGAGACGAGGCAGTTAATATTCAGTCAGAATATAGACTTCATCATCCTGAACCACAGAGCCTGCACTTGCAATTAAGCTGTAATTATTATATGTAATTTTATTTTGCATAGTTATAATTGTTCCATGGTTTATACATATGATAAGTTCTGAAAGCCATAGGCTTTTTTAAGGCTAAATTGTGCTGTAACCCATATCATGAGCACTGTTTTCTTTTCGTAAAACATGAGACAGTAGCCAACATTCCAATCAGATGGAAGCTACAGAGCCTTGGTGTCTTCCTAAGAATGTGCTTAGAAGGTAAGGGGGTTGGGGTGCATGATCATTTATGGTTTTGATTCAAACATAAGGAAATACTATGACCTAAGTAATATCTAGTACCATCCAGATGAAATTATTATTAAATAAGCATCCTTGTGGTTTGTAGTTGAAGGAACATGGTGAAGTATATTACCATCTACATTCCTTTAAGAAGCATGCATGTTTCATACTTGACTTTATGTAACACATATGATCTCTTATTTTATTAGTGTTATCAAAACCATTCCAAAACATGATTGTCAGAATTGTCCTAGCGTTTCAAAACAACTCCTTTTTAATATGGAAGAAAGATATAAGTAATTTGATATTTCTACTGCAGTGCCAGCTGTGAGTTTACCTTCATCTTAGGTGCGGAAAGTTGACAGACCTGTGTCAAACAGTATGGACCTGACTCACCCAGGCATTTAAAGGGATAGGCTTTCTTATCCTATTACCACCCATCTTTTTCTTTAAGACAGTAACTATGGAAAGTCGTTGGCATTCCAAAACAAGGTAAAGCAGAGGTCATAGACTTGTTTGAATGAACAAGAAGATAATTTTCACCTGCAAGTTTCAGTACTATTCCTTAAGTGATGGTGGTTGAGAGGCTTAGTCATACTGAGAGTGAGGACCAAGCAGTGTTCAGATCCTGAGCATCCATGGGTTGAAAGGACCCCAAGGAATGTGCATGAGCTAGAAAGAGGCATAGAGTGAGGAACTAAACAAGAGTGAATAGAAGACTACATGACTTATAGTGCATCTGGCCCACAGTGCAGGGGTGGAATACTCTGATATATTTTTTTAATAGGGTTAAAGTACACAGGAGGAAATGTTGACAGGTGTAACAGAAATTAATGCTCTCTGAGTAACCAAATAAAAATAAGTGAAAAATGCAATGAAATTATCAAA
The DNA here is from genome assembly GCA_963574575.1 of Galagoides demidoff. Taxonomy (NCBI): domain Eukaryota; kingdom Metazoa; phylum Chordata; class Mammalia; order Primates; family Galagidae; genus Galagoides; species Galagoides demidoff. Next base: position 3,523 of record CAUYQV010023467.1, on the reverse strand, counting down.
ATGTAATTCTAGACTCTTAAAATTGGACACATTTTAAAAAATGACTTCAAAAAAATATTAGACTTGTCCATCCATGTACCTATTGGCCCAGTTAACAAAAACTCTTTGTGCATTAGTAAGACACCAGGGATTGTGCCTGAATAAAGCAAATATAGTTCCTTGTTTTCTTTAATCTTATGGGCTATAGTGGAATAAATTAAACAAATAATTTCATGTTCTAGTTGTATGTGAAATATGTGCTATAAATGTCAAGGGCAGGATGCTGTAAAAAAGAATTAATAGTGTAATTTAATGTATATTGAGGATCAGTCAAATATCACTTATCCTGAAAGTAAAGGAGTGTTTCTTAACCCGCAAATGAAGGTCACTTCACCTGAAAGAGAAGGAGGTAGACAGTTGATGGGACCCAGGGAGCTTGGTTCTGTAAAAGGCCCTGATATATCTGAAGAAGAGAGAGATCATTGTAGTAATACTGAGCAACAAGTGGGTGGAGTGACGTGAAATAATTTTGAAATGATAAACGGTGCTGAGACTATCCAGGGTATTTTGGGGACTTTTAGAATTACTGAATTTTATGAGTTAAAAAAAACTTAAGATGAAGAGAGATATTAATGCTGATCTATGTATCTTGAAAAATAGCATAATAGTTCAGAAAAATAAGTTTTTTTTCTGAAAAACCCAGAAATATTCAAATTAATACAAGTCAAGATAGGAAAAAAAATTCTGTGCACTTCTAAGTAGAAAAAAAGCATTCCTTCCACTTAAATGTGGGAATGATCAACCTGCCTTAGACTCCCATCCAGCAACATTCAATGCTAGATTGAAGTCAAAGTAGTAACATTCACATAGTTCCAAATTATAGGCAATATTAACAAGGAATAGCAACCCAGACTCAGAGTAATTCAAGGATAAAACCACAATCACTTGAGAAAATGCACTCAATTAAATACCACAGTGAAAGACATTTGGGTTGCTTCTATTACCACTAATGTTACAAACATCATTTTGCAAGTCCACAAATAAATCTGTAGGATTAATCCTCCAGGGTAGAATTTTTCTAGTGTGTTTTAATTTTTAACCTTAACGTCTTCATTTTAAGCTTCATATAAGTTTTAGCATTATAGTGATCTTCATTAGCTCAATGATTTTTTCAACCGAGGCTTCAAATTTGTCTCATACACACACATACACACACACTCTCACATGCATCCACAGACCACAGAGTTGTACGGTCTGAATATGACAGATCTGAAAATCCCAAATCCAAAGTGCTCCAAATCTGAAACTTTTTGAGCATCAACATGATGTTAGAATTGGAGAATTCCACCACTGCTCTCACGTGATGGGACTCAGTCAAACTGCAGGCAAACTGCACACAGTTCATAAGGGTCCCCAAGGGAAGGAAGACCCCACCTAATATAGCTTTTCTGCACATGCTCAGATGTCCCCATGCAAACATGCCCACAAAGGGTAACAAAACAGCACATTACTCACTGTACTCAAGGTGGGTTTTTTTTTTTTTTTGGCTTATTCTTTGTGGTGTAAAGACATCATTGAAAAGGCTTACAAGTATTTTTTTTTTTTTTTTGAGACAGAATCTTACTATGATGCCCTCAATAGAGTGCTATGTCATCACAGCTCACAGCAACCTCAGACTCTTGGGCTCTAGGACTCTCTTTCCCCTCAGCCTTCCAAGTAGTGGGCACTATAGGTGCCCACCAAAATGCCCAGGAATTTTTTGTTGCAGTTGTTTAGTTGGCTGGGGCCAAGTTCAAACACACTGCTCATGGTGTATATGGCTGCTGCTGTAACCACTGTACTACGGGTGCCGAGCCAGCTTACAAATATATTAAGGGAAATAGTGATAAAAAATTGGAAGCATTTCAGACAAAAATTGAAGCATTTAGGTCTTTCATAGCATAGAAAGGCCAGCCAGTGGTTAAGTGTGAAGCATCTTGCAGAAAAGTGTCATGTCAGAATAATCATCACACATGACCTGAAGAAACAGAAGGATAAATAGTTGAAAGTCTATGCTGAAAGTGATGAACATGAGTTAATGAAAAATAGAAAAATGTTGCATACATTACCAATGGTGAAAAAGGTGAAATGATTCTGAGTCAAGATGATTATGATAACCATAGTAATGAAGATGTTAACACTACAAAAAAGTGTTTGTAGATGAGCTGGAGAAAATGTGTGATGGGCTTAATGAAGGACTAGAACATTGATTATTCCTTTTTTTTTTTTTTTGGCAGTTTTTGGTTGGGGCCAGGTTTGAACCCCCCACCTCTGGCATGTGGGGCCAGTGCCTTACTCCTTGAGCCACAGGTGCTGCCTCAGCATTATGTAGTCTTTATAGAACAAGAAATCATGCCAGCTTATAAAATCAAGGAAAGACTGCTATGACAAAAAATGTAATGAGGCAGATAACTCTGGATGTAAGCTTTTAAATGCCATTCAGCAAAATGCCTCCTTCTCCTTAGAGGATCAACTTCCCAGTCCCCAAACAACTTTTGGATGTTTCTTCTCATCTAAATAAATTAACAGGCAGTGTACAGTACCTTTTAATCAAAACAGAGCATTATAGGCAGAGACTGAGCGTGTGCCACTGTTTATTGTTGTTTAAGGACTGATGCAAATACTCTGGTGATGCTGGAATTGCACACATTTTCTCATTGAATATGCTATGTTTTTCACTGTATTAACAGTACATCATATTTTTTCTGTTAAGTACTTATGTGGAAATAAGTGTAAGAAAATAATTACTTATCAGTAGCATCAAAACTCAGAATCAGGAATGATGCCAATGGCCAAACAACCAGAGATATCTCACATGGTGACTGAGATAGTGACACCTTTGCTTTCTTTCTTTTTAATTGTTAGTGATTCATTGAGGGTATATTGATTGCATTTGTTAGGTAAACTCCCTCTTATAATTGTGTCTTGCCCCCAAAAGGTGTGTCAAACACTGAGACCCCACCCCCTCTCTCCCTTCCCTCTCTCTGTTCTTCCTTTCCCACACCCCTCACCATGTACAAGGTCATTTATTGTCTTCATAACAAAATTGAGTGCATAGGAATCATGCCTCTCCATTCTTGTGATGCTTTACTAAGAATAATGTGTTCCACTTCCACCTGGGTTAATACAAAGAATGTAAAGTCTCCATCTTTTTTAGCAGCTGAATAGTATTCCATGGTACTCATATACCGCAGCTTGTTAATCCATTCCTGGGTTGGTGGGCATTTAGGCTGTTTCCACATTTTGGCAATTGTAAATTGAGCTGCAATAAACAATATAGTGCAAGTGTTCTTATGATAAAAGGATATTTTTTTCTTTCTAAGCAGATGCCTAGTAATGGGATTGCAGGATGAAATGGGGGGTCTAGCTTGAGTTCTTTGAGGGTTCTCCATACATCCTTCCAAAAAGGTTGTATTAGTTTGCAGTCCCACCAGCAGTGTAAAAGTATACTTCTCTCCACATCCATGCCAGAATCTGCAGTTTTGAGAATTTGTGATATGGGACA
>CAUYQV010023466.1:0-17866 GCA_963574575.1 Galagoides demidoff | reverse complement strand
ATGATTAAAAAAACACTTTGCAGCTCACAGGGAAATGCACATTGGCAGAGTAATAACCCTGAAGGGACCTGTGGATTTCAGAGGCTGAAGCCCCTGCTGTTCAAGAGCCGCTGAGTAGAGTAACCGACACCCCACCCCGGCCTCCCTGCCCACACCAGCGGATCTCAGATCCTTCAAGGAGGAAGAACCACTGCACCAGAGGAGAGGAAAGGTCTTTACTTCGGGCTTTGCTGGCAAGTAGTACCATCTGGACTCGGCAAACATCTGTGGGACAAATTGAATCAGGCCAGAGCTTCACGGATAGTTTAGTCTATGAATTTGGAGATGGTGACTGTTTCCGCTTAAGAGTGACCGTCTTTGTTACATTGTGTTTGGGCTGAAGAGCAAACTTTTCATTATCATGTCAGACACGCTAGAACGGGGCACCTCCAAGCTTACTTTTATCTCCATAAAGAGAACCTAAGGGTTCCGTCAACGATTCTGGAGTGAATGAGCCATGGCTGGTTGTGTGAGTACGAGCGGCTGTGACTTGCTGACGGGGTCCCACTGAATCTCTGCCCCAGATGCAAACAAATGCTCATTTTGAGGCTAACCTGTCCATCTTTGCCACTACCCTTTGGAAAGGAAGACCTGACTCATGCAGCCTACGGCTCTAATCCAACGTCAGTTAGGGTGATCGTTGGTGCCAGACCCTTGGACTGATGGCCAGGGAGAGTCACAGAGAAGGCAGCTCTGCAGAGCACACGGTCAGTATCTACTGCTGTGCACGGCTGCGGTAAATGAGAAACACCATCCTACATCCGATTTGATACGTGCTGTCAAACATTGGCACAGGTGTCTTAATGAAGGGGAAAAAGATGTGCAGAGGTTGAAAGGCCAAACAGTAGCCCGTGGGTTGGAGTTCTTTGTGGGAGGGCAGCGTTTTGCCAACAGTTAGAGCTGGCACAATAAAGGCCCCATCAACGGAAATGTTCAAGAAAGGTCAGGTAATGCTATTGCTTTAACCAATGCCCCTACATCTGAGTAGCTTAGCACAATAGAAAGAAGTTTCTTTCTTGCTTGCACAAAGGCCTGCTACTGGTGCTCCAGGCCAGCTTGTCCTCTGTTCCATGTGGTGACTCGGGATTCCAGGCTTTTGCACCTTGTGGCCCTGGCCGCTACCTTTGGAGTTCTCTGCCTCAAGCCAGGGGAAGGAGAACAATGGAGATGCCCATGTCCCTTCACAGTAATTTCTCTGCCTGTGCCTATTTCCTTAAGAGATACAGAGAGGTTTTTAATCATCACTGATGTAGATGGCTAAAAATAGCTTGCAAATCCAAACAGCCCTGAGCATTGCCATCGTCACTGCTCTCACAGGCAGAGAAAGCTGTTTCTCCCCGCCGGATGAGTTCTCAGGTTTGTCAGGGAAACTTCTGGCTAACAGAAACTCAGTTACTTCAAAGCGCATTGTGTTCTCCGCCTCTTGCATTGTTAAGTGTGGACACTGAGTCTAAGCGTGAGTGCTTTTGAAAGATCCTTGCCCACGTGAGTTCTGTGCACACCCACGGGCAGGAGAGAACCACAAGACAACATCTGGCTGCTACGCCAGAGGAGGGAGGTGGTGCCCCCAGCTGGGCTACATGGTTCCTTCCAACTCTGAGGTTTAACTAAGGCAACAGACCAGGTGGAGAAGCTACTTCACCCATGACTCTGTTCTGTCAAGAAATAAAAAATAGGCTCGGCGCCTGTGGCTCAATCGGCTAAGGCGCCAGCCACGGTACACCTAAGGTGGTGGGTTCGAATCCCCAGCCCGGGCCCGCCAAACAACAATGATGGCTGCAACCAAAAAATGGCCGGGCGTTGTGGCGGGCGCCTGTGGTCCCAGCTACTTGGGAGGCGGAGGCAGGAGACTCGCTTGACCCCAGGAGTTGGAGATTGCTGTGAGTTGCAATGCCATGGCACTCTACCCAGGGGGATAGCTTGAGGCTCCATCTCAAAAAAAAAAAAAAAGAAAGCCAGATGGAAGTGTGTTAAATAAGCAGTTTAGATGTAGAAGTCTGGAGCTCAAGGAAAGTTTTGGTTTAAAAGTACACTTTGTGGAATTATCAGGATATAGATGGGAATCTAAAGTCAACCAAGGAGAGAATATTGGTAGAAAAAAGGTCCAGGGGCTGAACAAGGGGCACATGCCAATGTTGGGAAGTCCCAAAGAGTACTCAATAAAGGAGACTGAGAACTGGTGGTCTGAGAAAGAGAGCAAGAAAAGCTGGAAATGGTATCCTCAAAGCCAAGGTAGAAAGGTGTTCCCAAAAAGGGAAAAATTCACATGCATATCTATTTCCTTTTATTTATGCAGCAAGTATCCCCGAGTGCTTTCACTGTATAAGAAGATTCCATGTATAGATTTACTAGTGATCAGGAAATAAAGTACTTGTCCATATAGTATGTAAGGATGTATATGTTAAGGATTTCAGTGTGAAGCTATATGGGGATTCTGAGGACTCATCTATACTCAGTTCTAATTCTTAAATTTCAGGAAACTACCTTTTAACATTCATGATGATTACATGGTTTTCCCAATTTTTGAGAGGAGCCATCAATTTACTAGACCAGAAAATTTGGTGTACCTATTCATGTAGTCCAGCATAGCAACCACTGAGTATTATAGATGCATAGGTCATCTAAAGGCCAGATGAAATGCAGAGGCAGTTGAAGGATACAGGTGATACAGTTTGGATGTTTTTCTCCTTCAAATCCCATGTTGAAATTTGATCCCCATCATTGGTGGTAAGGCCTGGTGGGACTATTTGGGTCACAGGAAGGGGAGGATCCCACATGAATGGTGTGGTGCCCTCCCAGAGGTAATGAATAAGTTCTTGCCCTGTTAATTCACAAGTGAGCTGCTTGTTTAAAAGAATGTGAACACTCCCTTTTCTCTCTCTTGCTTCTTCTGTCTTCATATGACACACACCCCTACCCCCGCACCATCCTACTTGGTTAGAACCTCCCTGAATCCCTCACTGAAGCAGATGCTGGTGCCCAGAACCATGAGCCAGGTAAACCTCTTTTCTTTATAAATTACCCCACCTCAGGTATTCCTTTATAGAAGTACAAAATTGACAAATTACTTTCCTTTTGGATCGAGTTTCTCCATCTATAAAATGAAGAGGAAAAACTAGTTTATTTCTAAGTTCTCCCCTGGCTCTGAAATTTAATGACTCCATAATCCAGAACAAAGTAATCAGAGAAGTCATAGATGACTGAGATATGTAGCAAACAGATCAACTCTCAAAGTTGGTAACAGATAATAGTAATAATACTCTTTTCTTTTTTTTTTATTTTTTTGAGACAGAATTTCACTCTCTTATCCAGGCTAGAGTGCCATGGCATCAGCCCAGCTCACAGCAACCCCAAACTCCTGGGTTCAAGTAATCCTCTTGCCTCAGCCTCCTAAGTAGACAGGACTACTGGTGCTCATCACACGGCCCAGCTACTTTTTTTTTTTTTTTTTGGTGACAGAGTCTTACTTCGTCACGTCAGTAGAATACCATGGTGTCATAGCTCACAGCAACCTCCAACTCTTGGGCTCAAGTGATTCTCTTGCCTCAGCCTCCCAAGTAGCTGGAACTATAGGCATCTGCCACAATGCCTGGCTATTTTTAGAGACAGGGGTCTCACTCTGTGAGCTTCGGGCAGTCTCCCTGCCTCAGCCTCCTAGCATGCTAGGATTACAGGCGTGAAGAGTGTCTGGCCACTTTTTTCTATTTTTAACAGGGTCTCTCTTAAGGTATCCACCTGCCTTGACCTCTCAGAGTGCTAGGATTACAGGTGTGAGCCACCTTACCTGGCCACAATTAAATTTGTTTTTTCACATCTTGATCAACTAATATTCTGCAAGTGTTACTTTAATCTCTTAATTCTCACAAAAATCCTGTAAAGTGAGTATTTTTATCTTTATAGATGAGGAAACTGAAGCTCACAGACATTAAGTTACACAGCTTAAGATAGTGATTTACTGGGATTCAAAGCTGGTATTGCTTTTGCCTTTTTTTTTTTTTTTTTAAAAAAAAGAAACAGAGTCTTCTGTGTTGCCCAAGCTTGATTTGAACTCCTGGGCTCGAGCAATCTTCCCATCTCACCCTCCTGAGTAGCTGGTACTACAGGTATGCACCACCACATCTGGCTTGCTTTTGCTTTTGACTTTATAATTACAGTGAAAATACAACAAACAAAAAAATTTCAAGGGCAACCTACTACAAAAGCTCAATAAATACCCAGGCAATCATCTCCAAACTGTAGGTAGGTGTGAAGAGGAGCAGTTAGGCTACTGAGGTGAGCCAGATATGTAAAGCTACTACAATAAAATGATTTTCTGTACTGGCCTGGTATGCAAACCCAGGAGACCTGAGGCATGTAAGAATTAGACAGAGGTGATATATACACCTTTCTCCAAGTTTCCCTGCATTTTGTAATTTATAGGGCACTTTCTCATACATTCTCATTTGATGTTCTTAGGAACTTTTCAGGGAGAATCACCGTTCTTATTTTACTAATGGGAATCCCAAGACAAAATTATGATAATATGACAATAATAATTGCTTATGTTTATTGAGCATTTACTGTATTCCAGGAACTTTACATGTATGAACTCTGTTCTGAGCACATTATGTACACAATCCTCACAATAACTTTATGATATAAATACTACTGTTTCCCCCATTCTCCATGAGGAATGGAGACAGGGAGACTAAGCAATATGGCCTAAGTCGTATAGTTTAAGCACCACGATGTGCAGTAAACATTACAATTGAACTTCTCATCCAAATTGTTTGACTTTACAGCACATCCCCTTAATTCTTATACTGTACCTTTTGACAGAATGGTGATCAATCTGAGATTATGGACCTAGCTTAATCCTCACCAACTTTGTGTAAAGGCAGGAGAACTGATGTATAATATAGGCTTTGGGCTCCTTTTTATGTCTCAAAGCCAGAAGAAAAAGCCCATATTCAATAGGCAGGAATATCAGGGTGACTTAAGGTGATAAACAAAGTCTGTGTTTAATACCAATACCAGCTTATCATTACTGGATGTGAGTGAGTCAGTTTAGCAGTAAAACATAAAAAAGACTGAGAAGGTTTGATTTACTATACATTCAGGACTAATCAATAATATTAATCTATTATCTTTTATGTAGTTATATAATAATATAATCTTACAAATACATGATGGCTACCTTAAAGGTTATATACCTTATTACGTTCATTAAAAACATAGTATCCAAAAAGGAGTGGGAAGAATGGTCTCCCTCTCTGTTCTGTGCTTTTAAAGCCACTGTAGATTCTGAGTATCATGTTTTCAAGTGGCCCTTCCAAGCAAGAACATGTCCAGAGGGAAAGAAGGGAAAGATGACCAGTGTGATAAGGAGAATGAAAATTGTGTACTATATAAATTAGTTGTTGAGACTAGGGGTATGCAGCTCTAAATACTCTTGGTGGAAAACTGTTGCAGGTTGGGCAGCATCAGATCAGATTAAATCAAGACTATAGCACATTTTGTTACAGGAAGTCATATTTTAGCTTCAAATAAGGAAGTGAGCTCTTCATCACTGGCGGTGTTCAAGCTTATATAAGAAAGTTACTCTAAAAATACAGTTTATTATTAGATTGAATTATTAGAAACATTAGATGAAGTTAATCATGAACTTTTCTAAGGCTCCCTTTAGTAATATTATGGTTAAGTCTAACTTCTTAGTCTTTATATATTCTTTCTGCCATCTCCTGCCTCTGATCAGAGAGGTTCCTCATAAGTTTGACATCTAGAGAGTATCTTGAAACTCTTAAGTCAATGCAATAATTCTTAGTATGACAAACATGTAGGTGCCATTCATCCATTCATACATCCACTTATTCATTCAACAGTATTTTTGAACACCTACTTTGCTTGGTCTTAAGATAAAAGAATACTTAGAACATAAACCTTGTCTTTGTGAAGTTTATATCTTGGTGGAGGGGAGAGGTTAATATCAGCTTTTATCAGGCTGTGCATGTATAGCTCACGCCTGTAATGCTAACACTCTGGGAGGTTAAGGCAGGTGAATTGCCTGAGAAAGAGCCAGACTCTGCTAAAAGTAGAAAAACTAGCTGGGTGTTTTGGTGGGTGCCTGTAGTCCCAGCTGCTTGGGAGGCCAAAGTAAGAGGATTGCTTAAGCCCAAGAGTTTGTGGTTGCTGTGAACTATGACACTATAGCGCTCTACCTAGGGCCACGGAGTGAGACTCAGTCTCAGAAAGAAAACAAAACAAACAAAAAATCAGCTTTTATCACTCATTAATAAAGAAGTTTTTATTGTTTTTGTTTTTTGAGATGGAGTCTCACTTAGTCACCCTCATTAAAATGCTGTGGCATCACAGTTCACAGCAACTTTAAACTCCAGGGCTCCAGTGATTCTCTTGCCTCTGCCTCCCAAGTAGCTGGGTTTTTTCTTTCTTTCTTTCTTTTTTTTTTTTTCAAGAGACAGTTTTGTTGTGTTGCCCATGGAGTGCAGTGACAGAATCATAGCTCACCACAACCTGAAACTCCTGGGCTCAAGTGATCCCTCCTGTCTCAGCTTCCTGAGAAGCATACTTGTGCTAAAGAGAGTAAAAAAGTCTTTTTGTCTGTCCTCTACGTCCTTCAGTCTCCCTCCTCAACCCAGTAATCCCTGGTGATAGGTTAGTGAATTTGTTTACAAATCTTCATCCAAGTATGTACCAAAACCAGGAGTTTGGCAACCCATAATGCCTGGCTCATTTTTCTCTTTTTAGTAGAAATCAGGTCTCACTCTTGCTCAGGCTGGTCTTGAACTCCTGAGCTCAAGCAGTCTACCTACCTTGGCCTTCCAGAATGCTAGGATTGCAGGTATGAGCCAGGGCTGACCTCAGTACATACTTTTTGTGGTATCTGACACCACAAATAAGCAAAAAAAAGTCCTCTTCACCATGGAATTTCAATACTATTCAGCCATAGAAAAAGATGTAACAACAACCTGGATGGACTTAGAGAACATCCTCCTAATGAAATACCATGGGAAGGGAATCTTGCCTCAGCCTCCTGTAGCTGGGACTATAGGTACCTACCTGCCACAACTCCCGGCTCTGGCTCCCCATTTTATTTTTAGATATCTTTCTCTGACACTACATGTAGACATGGTCTTATCTTTTTTTTTTTTTTTTTTTTGAGACAGAGCCTCAAGCTATCCTCCTGGGTAGAGAGCCATGGCATCACAGCTCATAGCAACCTCCAACTCCTGGGCTCAAGCGAGTCTCCTGCCTCTGCCTCCCAAGTAGCTGGGACCACAGGCGCCCGCCACAACGCCCGGCCATTTTTGGTTGCAGCTATCACTGTTGTTTGGCGGCCCGGGCTGGGAATTCGAACCCGCCACCTTAGGTGTACGTGGCTGGCGCCTTAGCCGATTGAGCCACAGGCGCTGAGCCAAGTTCCTTCTTCTTTACCTATACTGTGATACCTCTTTGAGGTAATAGAAGCCTAAAGCAATCTTATACATACCAACAATGACTCAGACATCTTAAAAATGAAAGTTTGAGTCATCACACCAGGATAAGAGCCCTTACTAGCTCCATAGTTAATGAAGTGCATGGAGAACATGGAATGAGCACAGAAAAAGAAACTCGGTAACCAGTTTCAGAAGAAAGAGCTATTTCTTGTCTGTTATTAGAACAGTGTATAATCCTTTTCTAGTTCATAAGTATGATGACTGAGTGTCACACATGTGTGAGATGTGCCTCCCTCAAACCGCATTACATTACCCATCTGACATGGAAAAAAAAAAAGCACAGTGTGTCTTCAACTTTTATCACCTGGGGATCTTATTTAGGATCTTAGACATAATCAGTTTTGAGTGATGACAGTCTAACATGTGACCTCATCACAGAAGAGTGGAGATTATCTAAGTCAAGGAACTACAGAACTAAAAAGCTTGATTATTAGCAACAGTCTGCAATAAAGATAGTCAGAATGAGGCAGAGAAAGATTCAGTTTTATTTCATCCTGGCTTCTTCCAAAAAGAATTTCAGTAAACTTAGATGGGATTTTTAAAACACTCAACAGACCAGGTCAATTAGAAGGGGAAGATAAAGGAGAAACAACAATTTGCAGAAACTAGAAGAAAGGTGACAAAGGTCTGTCAGGTTACTAGAATTACAAAAAGAGGAGAAAAAGGGAGATCTGGGATATAAAATTGGTAAAAATAGCATAAAGTCAGAATAGAGTCAGATTTTGCCAAGGATCCTGGTTAGGGAGATAGAAGAATGATTGCACAATGAATGTAAATCAGTGAGCTGAGAAAGAGTTAACAGTGAAATTGATTTAACAAACCAACAAAAATCCAACAGAACAATTTGGGTCAGGAATCCAAGAATAACCTGAGCACAGGTAGGCATGAGTTTCCTTGTCTGTCAAGGGAAAAGATTGGGCAGGATGATCTTAGCCCTGATAGGGCTAACATTTTGTGATTCAGAAACTCCCTATAAAAGTAGTAATACATTACATTTTTTCCCAGGGTAACTGATATAGCCCTTACTACAATCCTGAGTGGTCCCAGCATGCTGAGGTTTAACAACTTGCTGAAGGTCACTAGGTAAATCAGCAGGAGAGTATACTTGACATGACCTTAAAGGTAAAAGGGTCTCAGGCTTTTATCTCACCCTAAGCTATGCCTGTTAGTCAGAGAAAGCTCACTGACATTTCCAGTGCTTAAAAGCATTGTTTTATTAATTTAAAAAAGACTAAGAATAAGAAAGCATTAGCTTTCTAAACTGTAAGCTGTCTTGTTTTGTAGCTTTCTCCCCTGACCAAAGTAATCTGGCCTTTGTCAGACTTTGCCAGGATGTGCTAACACCAAACCACTAGTTTGTATTCCAGGGGCAGAATCAACCACTTTTGGTTTTGCCAAGATTGTAGACAGACGACCCAAACAGAATGAAGGCAGCAAACACAAGAGGTATACTTGGGAGAAAGACTCGGAAGGGGTCAACTGGAGCTGGTGCTTTAGTAGTTATGGTTAGAAAGCAGCAAGAAATGGGCAGGGGATGGGCTGGAAAGGTAGTCAGGAGAGCATCTAAGCAAGCAGATTCACATCCTTTCTCTTTTTACCTATAAACAGTGGCTAAGTAATCATCACAGTACTTTACAATTTACAAAACATTTTCACACAGAGCAGTTAGGATCAGGCCATAGGCTCTAGGATAAAACCCTGATATAGTGTGAATAACAAGAAAGCACAGATTTAGAACTGGAGTTCCTCTTTAACCATTAATTCAATAGAGATGGAGAGACAAAGTCTATAAACAAATCAGTACAGTTCAAGGCAGTATACACATAAACTTAAAACTTGGATAAACTCAAAGGCAGTTTCTCAAACTTGGCACCATTGACATTTTAGGCCAGACAACTCTTTCTTTTGGGAGGACTGTCCTGTACACTCTAGAATGTACAGCAGCATCTCTGGCCTACAGAACCAGATGCCAGTACCATTCTACCAACAGCTGTAAAAACTAAAAATGTTGGCTTGGCGCCTGTGGCTCAATCGGCTAAGGCGCCAGCCACGTACACCTAAGGTGGCGGGTTCGAATCTCTAGCCCAGGCCCACCAAACAACAATGATGGCTGCAACCAAAAAATGGCTGGGCATTGTGGTGGGCGCCTGTGGTCCCAGCTACTTGGGAGGCAGAGACAGGAGACTCGCTTGAGCCCAGGAGTTGGAGGTTGCTATGAGCTATGATGCCATGGCACTCTACCCAGGGGGATAGCTTGAGGCTCTGTCTCAAAAAAAAAAAAAAAAAAAAAACTAAAAATGTTTCTAGACAATGCCAAATGTCCTCAGTGGGGCAAAAGTATTCCCAATTGAAAACTATTGCTCTGACTCAGCACCTGTGGCTCAAGTGGCTAAGGCGCCAGCCACATACACCTAAGGTGGCGGGTTTGAATCCAGCCCAGGCCCACCAAAACAACAATGATGGCTGCAACCAAAAAATAGCCAGGCGTTGTGGCGGGTGTCTCTGGTCCCAGCTACTTGGGAGGCTGAAGCAGGAGACTCACTTGAGCCTGGGAGTTGGAGGTTGCTGTGAGCTGTGATGCTACAGCACTCTACCCAGGGGGATAGCTTGAGGCTCTGTCTCAAAAAAACAAACAAACAAAAAAAAAACTATTGCTCTAAGGGTCACAGAGATTTAGGCCAAAAATTAACGCACATTATAGGTGCCGAGAAAAGCTTCATGGAGGAGGTAATATTTGAAATACACCAAGGAGAACAAAAAAAATTCCCATAGGTGAGGGTGAAAGGAAAATAAAAGAAGGAATTCCAGAAAGAGAAAATAACTTAAAAGACAGAGATGAGAAAGCACAAGTCTGGTGGAAAATGTTCCAATTTGGGCTGCATGTGGTGGCTCACGCCTGGAATCCCAGTACTATGTATGGGAGGCTGAGGACCTCTTGAGTTCAGGAGTTTGAGACCAGCCTCAGTAACATAGTGACACCCTGTCTCTTTAAAAAACAATAATAATAATTCTGATTTGGTAAGACCAGAGGGTTCCTGTTGGAAATAGGAAACTAAAAAAAATGACAGATGAAGTTAGATCATAGATAGCTATCTATCAACTAATACTTACAAGATGCACACATAATAAAATAGCCAATACAAGGTACAATAGAGATGTTTAACAGTCATACAAGTCATGCTAATGACACATGTTGAGCATCTATAATCTGAAAATCCAAAATCTGAACTGTTCTAATACCAAAACATTTTTAATACCATATTTTAATTTTAAAAATTATTTTACTTCTTATTTTGGCTTAACATAAGGGTACATATGACAAGGCTACATTATTTGCATTTGTTAGGAAAAGTCCCAGTCCTACTTGAGTCTTTCACCCAGATGTACCATATACCCCTACATTGTATCCATTAGGTGGAGACTTACTGAGCCCCTTTCCCCCTTCCCTATTCAAAACTTTTGGAACCCTAACACGACCCTCAAAGAAATGCTAATTACAGCACTTTAGACTTCCAAATGAGGGATATTCTGTAGGTATAATATTACAAAATATTATAAAATCTAAAAAAATGTGATATCTAAAACACTTCTAGTCTCAGGCATTTTGGGTAAAGGATCTCTGTACTTCCATGTATTCTATTTTCCCAAGAGGACAGAATGTTGCTTGAATTTTCAGGTCTTATGTTGTTCCTAGTGTTTGAAACATATTCTCAGAACTAAATGAAATTTGGAACCAGTGCAGAGGTGGGAAAAATAACTAACAACTAGGATGGTCAGGAGTTTCCCAAGTGACGTGAGAATGATGGGCCCTGCAGGTATACTTATTTATTTATTTATTTATTTTAGAAACAGAGTCTCACTTTGTTGCCCTTAGTAGAGTGCTGTGGCGTCACAGCTCACAGCAACCTCCAGCTCTTGGGCTTAGGCGATTCTCTTGCCTCAGCCTCCTAAGTAGCTAGGATCACAGGTGCCCGCCACAATGGCCGGCTATTTTTTGTTGCAGTTTGGCCAGGGCCAGGTTTGAACCTGCCACCCTTGGTATATAGGGCCATCGCCCTACTCACTCCACAGGCACCGTCCTATACTTATTTTTTTTTTGAGACAGAGTCTCACTATGTCGCCCTGGATAGAGTGTCGTGGTGTCACGGCAACCTCAAACTCTTGGGCTTAAGCAATTTTCTTGCCTCAACCTCCCAAGTAGCTGGGACTACAGGCGCCCGCCACAATGCCCAGCTATTTTTTGTTGCAGTTGTCACTGATGTTTAGCGGGCTCGGGCTGGGTTAGAACACACCGGCCTCAGTGTATGTGGCTGGCGCCATAACCACTGTGCTACAGGCACCGAGCCCAGCTATATGTCTTTTGGGTTTTTTTTTTTTTCAGTTTTTGGCCAGGGCCGGGTTTGAATCCACCACCTCCAGTATATGGGGCTAGCACCCTACTCCTTGAGCCACAGGTGCCTCCCTAGGTATACATTTTAGATAGGTAGAAGGAAAGAGAAGACATTTCAGGTCAGAACATCTGGGATGAGAAAGAAAGAAATATACATAACATATTCAGGTGACACCAAGAACAATGGGGCTGAAAAAGAACACAAGCTGAAATAGTCTGTGTGAGAAGGCAGAGCACTTGAACTGAATTTTGTTTTTTTATTTTTAATTTTTTGAGACAGAGTCTCATTTTGTCACCCTTGGTGAAGTGCCAGGGCGTCATAGCTCACAACAGCCTCAAACTCTTGTGCTCAAGTGATTGTCTTGCCTCAGCCTCCCAAGTAGCTAGGACTACAGGCGCCCACTACAACACCTGGCTCTTTTTAGAGACAGGGTCTCAGTCTTGCTCAGGCTGGTCATGAACTCCTGAGCTCAAGCGATCTACCCATCTCAGCCTTCCAGAGTGTTAGGATTATAGGTGTGAGCCACTGTGCCCAGCCTCAACTGGGCTTTACCATGTGGACAACCACTGATGGTTTCTGAGAAGCAGAAAAACACAGAAGTTTAACTTTTTCAGGTGTTTAAAACTTGGTCATCTTGTCCAGTACTTGTCTTAACTATACATAGAAAAGACCCGGGCAGCTTTGAAGAGTATCAATGCCAATTTAACTGGGGTAGGGGCAGGACCCAAGTATTGTGAGTCTTTTTTTTTTTTTGAACCAGGGTCTCCTAAACTGGTCTTCAATTTGTGACATCAAGGGCACCTCAGCCTCCCCAGCCACATCAAGTAATGTTTTTAAAGCTCCACAAGTAATTCTTACATACAGCTATAGCTAAGAACTACTGGTCTATAGTATCTTCCAATGAGAAAAGAGGCCCAGAAACTTAAGTGATTTGCATAAATTCACACAGCTGGCTAAGTGCAGGGCCGAGACTAGCATCTGGACTTCTAGCCCAGGCTCTGAAAGAGGTTCTACAGTACTAGGCTAAATTCATTCTATAAAATGTGCAATTATCTGATGATTTTTAAGTTTTAAGTATCTTATGGGTTTTAAGCTTTGTCAGGGATAAAACCTGAATTAATCTAATAATAAACTATTGACTTAAGCATCCCCCAAATGTCCAGAGTAATAGATGGTGGTTTCATTGCTGTCTCCTGGGGGCCCTTAGGAAAGCAAAGGTCTCTGGAGACTCCCTGGGAAACCAGATAAACAACCCAAACCACCCAGCTCCCTGGAAGAAACACTGATTTTTTAAAATACAGCTCACAGAGACTTTTTCACTGCATAAAGGAAAGGCTGGGTACCTCTTTACCATTAGACATACTATGAGATAATATCCCCTATCTACATAAGCAAAGAGATTGAGGCAGTGATCAAAGGCAGCCGCTGAAGCATGCTTACAGATCCTTATTTTAACAGGAAACATCCATGCCAGTCCTCAGGCCTGGATAAGAGCCATTCATATCACTTGTATTTTCCCGAAAGGAAAAGGAAAAGGGCAGCACCTCCTATAACAGGCCCACCTTCCTATTAAGACATGCCTGGGTGCTGGCAGCAGGTGGTAAACTGGACATCTGCAGAGACTTCCAACCTAGGAATTGGAGTCTGCCCCATATATTCATTCTATTCATTCCAGAGTCCTGGCACAGATAACTGCTACAACAAAGTAACTCCCATGTAGGGTCTTCTTACTAATCCCCAACACCCATCAGTCATCTGAAGGTCTAACACAAGGGTCATACTAAAGTAACTAAAAGAGAAGCACGACCCTCTGGCTCACATTCTTTAAGGATGCAGCTCAGGACACCAGGAAAGCTACTGCTGGCAAGGCCCTGGTGTGCTCTTGGATGGGCTCCAGGTTCCTGCCAGCTCTAAGGCAGAATCTCCAAAAACAATTTGTTCTTTAAGACAGCCTGAGTGAGGTAAAGGACAAACAAGAGCCCTAAAATACAGAACTTGATACTCATACTAGCCAAATGTATTGCGCTCTTACGCTACGGCAGATACCATGATAAACACTTTATCCATTCATTGTTTTATTTTACTTCCAAACACATTTATAAGCTATGTGCTGTAATGCTCCCCTTTTTACAGATGAAGAAACTGAGGCTTTAGTGATTTTGTAATTTGCCAAAGGTCACACAACTAGCAAGCAGCAGAGCAAAGATGTGAACCTGAGTAATATGCACCTAGAGCTTGAATAGACCTCTATAAATAATATTTCCCACTTCATGCCAACCTATCATTAGTTCTTCTAACTTATTTTCTCAGATTTGATTACTGGAATTTGCCAGACAGGAATTAATGATCAAAGAATTCTGAAAACTGACAAGCATTATACAAAGTTCAGGTATTATTATTACCATTACTACTTTAATAGGAGAGACTCCCACCTATCTAAGGACTATCTAATCACCCAAAGCTTCATTTTAGTTTGGTTAAAACCATTCCAACACAAAGACTTAAAGGAAGCAACATCTTTAAATGGCAAGAGGGGCCCTGGCTTGAGAGCTTTCTAGTTGCAAGGATAAAAAGACAATAGTGGTCTAGCACAGTGGCTCATGCCTATAATCACAGCATTTTGGGAGTCTGAGGCTTGAGGATTACTTGAGCTCAGGAGTCTGAGACCAGTCTGAGCAAAAGCAAGACCTGATCTCTACTAAAAACACAAAAAATTTAGGTGGGTGTGGTGGCACATGACCGGTAGTCCTAGTTACTTAAGAGGCTGAGGCAAAAGGACTGCCTAAACCCAGAATCTGGGGCCACTGTGAACTATGATAAAGGGGAAGGAGGGAAGAAGGGAGGGAGAAAGGAAGGAAGATAGGAAGACAATAGCCTGATTCCTCTCTTAGCTTTCTGCTAAGTATTATGGTTTAAAGTACAAGATCTCACAATTTTATTTTATTTTTTATTTATTTATTTTTTTTTTGAGACAGAGCCTCAAGCTGTCCCCCTGGGTAGAGTGCCATGGCATCATAGCTCACAGCAACCTCAACTCCCGGGCTCAAGCGAGTCTCTTGCCTCAGCCTCCCAAGTAGCTGGGACCACAGGCGCCAGCCACAATGCCCGGCTATTTTTTTGGTTGCAGCTATCGTTGTTTGGCAGGTCCAGGCTGGATTCAAACCCGCCACCTTAGGTGTACGTGGCTGGCGCCTTAGCCACTTGAGCCACAAGCATCGAGCCAGATCTCACAATTTTAAAAAGCATTCAATTTTTATCCCTGAGTTGCAAGTTCAGACCTAAAAATGCAAAAGCACCATAAGGATAAAGCCATCATTTTTATTCACTTTTTTTAGAGACAGGATCTTACTCTGTTGTCAAGGCTGAGGTGCAGCGGTGTGACCATAGCTCACTATAACTTCAAACTCTTGAGCTCGAGAGAATTTCCCATTTCAGGCACTCAAGTAGCTGGGACTAATGGTGTGCACCACAATAACCAGCTAATAAAAAAATAGGGTTTCACTGTGTTGCCCTGGCTGGTATCAAAATCCTGGCCTTGAGTGATCCTCCTACCTCAGCTTTCCAAAGTACTGGGATTCCTGGTGTGAGATGCCCTACCAGGCCCGAAACTGTCGTTCTTAAAAAACTCTGTTTTGAGGCTAGGCGGCGGCTCATACTTGTAATCCCAGCACTTGGGATGCCAAGATGGGTGGATTGCTTGAGCTCACGAGTTTGAGACCAGCCTGAGCAAAAAGCAAGACCTCGTCTCTACTAAAAATAGAAAAACCGAGCCAAGAGGATCACTTGAGCCCAAGAGTTTGAGGTTGCTGTGAGCTGTGAAGCCACAGTACTCTACCGAGGGTGACAGACACAGTACCATGGTGTCACAGCTCACAGCAACCTCGAATCTTGGGCTTAAGTGATTCTCTTGCCTCAGCCTCCCAAGTTGCTGGCATCACAGGTACCTGCCACAACACCTGGCAATTTTTTTGTTGTTGTTGCAGTTGTCATTGTTGCTTAGCTGGCCTGGGCCAGGTTCAAACCTGCCACCCTTGGTATATGTGGCCAGTGCCATAACCACTGTGCCACAGGTGCAGAGTCAAAAAAAAAACCCCTCTATTTCGAAAGCACATATTTCTGAAAAGATTACTACATAACAAATGAAAGGAAAAGTTGACATGACTTCTAATCTTGTTTTTGTTGTCAGATAAGGTCTTGCTATTTTGCCCTGACTGGTCTCGAACCCTCGAGCTAAAGTGATCCTCTAGCCTTAGCCTCCTGAGTACCTGGAACTCCAGAAGCATGCCACCACTCCTAGCCCTATTTCTAATCTTAAGTTATCACTGCAAGTAGGAAGCAATTTCATTCTGTTTTTATCAGCTACATACAATTTCCTTATCCTGATTTATTAGGTTTATGAGTTTTTAAGTAATCACATTAGTGGCAGTTCCGAAAAAAATGACAGTTATTGTCCCAAAACTCGAAATAGCACCATTTTAAAAAAGATACTGTGAAATTTAAAACAAAAAATCTCTAAGTGGCTTGGCGCCTGTGGCTCAAGTGGTTAAGGCGCCAGCCACATACACCTAAGGTGGCGGGTTCAAATCCAGCCTGGGCCCGCCAAAACAACAATGGCTGCAACCAAAAAATAGCCAGGCGTTGTGGCAGGCATCTGTGGTCCCAGCTACTTGGGAGGCTGAGGCAAGAGACTTGCTTAAGCCCAGGAGTTGGAGGTTGCTGTGAGCTGTGATGCCACAGCACTCTACCCAGGGGGATAGCTTGAGGCTCTGTCTCAAAAAAAAAAAAAATCTCTAAGTAATAAAAATTAAGTATGAAGAGTGGCTATACCAACAATTTATACTTATTAATTAAAAAACCCATACTGGAGACTATGGGCATTTTTATGTGGTTAAGAGATTAAAGACAAATGATATAGCCAAAGCCTGGGGAAAGCTACCATTTTACCTTGAAAATTAATCTTCATTTACTATATTAAATCTTTGGGGAGTGAGAAAAAGTAGCAACTCTACATAAAAAGGCTCCATATCATGTGTTATCACCACATCCAGAATGCCAGCTCCATATCATTCAAGTTTAACAGCATAGCCTGTTCAGTATAGTAATTAGTGTTTATGTAGAATTTAACTCAATGCAAAGAAGGCCACATTTCCTGAAAAATAAACCCCATGTAATCTTCAACATCAAATATTTATTTAGGGCTGATATGTTTAACTCTGTCAGGCATCACATGAAGTATCACAGAATTTTGAGTCAATTGCTATCCCTTTAACTGAAAAGATCAAAAAAACCTAAAACCACCCATTTCCCCATACTGTTTAAAACATTTTCCATATATCAATTAATTTCACATGAATAAATAAGAGAACAATTATAGGTAAATACTACAAATACAACGGAATCAGCATTGTGATTAAAAACTTTTATTTAGGTGGTGCCCATACCAAGCCTGGCCTGGGCCAGCTCAACAGAAATAACAACTGCAACAAAAAAATAGCTGGGTGTTGTGGCGGGTGCCTCTAGTCCCAGCAACTTTAGAGGATGAGGCAAGAAAACCGCTTAAGCCCAAGTGTTTGAGGTTGCTGTGAGCTGTGATGCCACTGCACTCTACTCAGGGCGACACAGCGAGACTCTGCCTCAAAACAAACAAACAAAAAACCCTTTTATTGGCTCGGCGCCTGTGGCTCAATCGGCTAAGGCGCCAGCCACGTACACCTAAGGTGGCAGGTTCGAATCCCCAGCCTGGGCCCGCCAAACAACAATGATGGCTGCAATAAAAAAAAAAAAATGGCGGGGCGTTGTGGCGGGCACCTGTGGTCCCAGCTACTTGGGAGGTGGAGGCAGGAGACTCGCTTGAGCCCAGGAGTTAGAGGTTGCTATGAGCTGTGATGCCATGGCACTCTACCCAGGGGGATAGCTTGAGGCTCCGTCTCAAAAAAAAAAAAA